>JAUMHB010037112.1:0-40932 GCA_032359685.1 Pittosporum tobira | reverse complement strand
GTTTATGTTTAATAATTTATAATTAAAATATAGTTAAGTGATAATTTCGGTAAATGGATTAATAATGAAAAGTATGTATTCTTGAAAATAATGGAAAACCAAATTTACATATCATTAAGCGAAACATATAATATTTAATATTTTGAAATTTATTTAATTATATGAGTTTAGTAGAGTGGTAAACTTACTCATAACCTATTAAAGTGACCAATGTTTAAATCCTGACAACTACAATTAATTTTTTAAAAAGAAAAAATGACTGAGGGACAAAAGTGTCCAAAAAATGACTAAATATTGAACCAAAATAATGTGGTTTGTGCTTTATATATATATATATATATATATAGATATATAGATGTATAGACATAGATTTACGATATCCCAACTTTGCATTTGAGTGCAAACAATTAAAATAAATAAATGATATCTATACTTTACAATTTACTATATATATTCTATAAAATATTTATTTTCTCATCTACATAAAATAAATTATTTATACTTTAAATTATAAAGTGTACATAGTAAATTGTGGAGTGTAAATATCATTTTTCAAAATAAATTACAAATATTATCTCCCTATCATTATCAATTTAATCTTACTAATCGATCGTGATATGCATATCATAATAGAAATTTACCGTTAGTAGTCAAAATAAATTGATAATATTGTTATATTTAAATTATAAAAATTTTAATTAATAAAAAAATTAATTTAAAGTAGTTAATTTTTAAAAATAAATTATAATTAATTTTAATAATTGAAACCAAACAAGAAGAATTAAAGAGCGAGATTACCCCAGTGCATACAGGACAAATATTTTGACTACCAGTAACTTTTTTTCATATTGAAAAAAAAAAATAGATATTACGTACTCTCACTATCCTAAAAAAAATGACGATTTTATAACATGAATTCTGAAATATATTCAAAATATATTAAAATATTTTATTTTTATAATATTTAAATTATAACTAAAAATATAACTTATAAATATATTAAAATAATTTTATAAAAATAAAATATTTAAAAATATTTTTTATATCTCTTAACTCCGTGTTACACAATTGTAATGGTACGTCATCATCTTTCTGGAAGCATCAATCAGTACCTGTTACCAAATCGAAGTCTTCTGTAGTCACCAGGCCCAATTCCTAATTTGGGGTTATTTGGGCCTTGTGTAATACTTGACCTCAAATATTATGGGCCTTCCTCGACTATGAAGAAGAATAACTTCATGCAATTATTAAGAAAATCGAGTTGTTAGTGATTCTAACTAACATGTAGAAAACGTGATCAAGTATCTGGCCTTTACACGTATCACCAAGAAGTTAAAGGTACTTGGATGTTTGGTCCTGTTTGGGGGAATTGGGACAACTTTTTTTTTTAAATAAATTTTTTAATTAATTTTAAAAAATTAATTAATATGTGTATTTTTTTTACAGTTTATACTCTTATAATTTATTTTAATTAACAAATAAAATTTAAATTATTCTGAAATAAAGTATCAACAATTGGGGAAAAAAATAATTATAAAAAAAAAAAAAAGGAAATTACTTCCACACTTTTTGAGAGATTCATACATTATGTTAAAATAAAACGTGAGACGTTCAAGATATTTCAGCACAACAATTTCGATTGTCTCATTAAGATTTGATGGTTCTATGAATAGCGGTATGAAAAAGAAAGTTTAAGAATTTTTCTGTTAAAATTAATTTATACCATAAAATAGTTTCCTACGAAATTCTTGGTACCCTTTTTATAAATTAAGTCATTTTCCTTTTGAAGTTCAGAGAATTAAGGAAAATGACCAAAATTTTCAGTGGCACGTGTCACCGCGTGATTCTTAAATACTTGACCTCCATTTATTTAGAATTTGAGATTATATGTTTTAATATTTATTATTTAAAATTTAATTCGACGATTTAAATTTATCATCATTTGTTATTAATATTGGTGAACGTTCGCTATTTGTTTAGCGGACATCTACCAATATTACTGACGTATAATGATGAACCTAAATCATCAAATAAAATTTTAAACAATAAAAACTAAAATAATTCACTACAATTTCACACCTAAATCCAACAAATAGATTTCTATTTTCTATCCTCTCTCTATATATTTTGAATATTGTTGGGCTACTATGGGGATTGACTGGCCTGGTGGTAAGATGTCTAATCACGAAGTCAAAAATAAGCTATATATAAACAAATTTAATTGATTTTTATTTATTTATTTTAATAACTCGTGTGTTCACATCAATTTATGTTCATTTTTGATTAATCTTTAAGAGAGACTAACATAACAACTCATAATTATAATTTTTTTACTTAAATTATAAATATTTTAATAAATAATTGAATTTGAAATTATACGTTTAATCACAGAATTTCATCAAATTTGCATTAACCATCTCAACTATTCGTGTATGAGTTAAATTTCATTAATTTCAACTAACTGACCGAGGACCGGGGATTGAGTAATAGAAATAGTGTAATACCCGTCATTGCCACCGTTCGTACTCGTTAAATAAAATTGACTTATAAAAGATTTAATCATACGCCTTCATCTTTGTCCATGGTTCACGGCAATTTGACTCCTTTTTTTTTTTTTTTTTTTTGACTTTTCCAGAAAATACTCGTCAAGATAAACGCTAAGGTTTTGGAACTTGAAAAATGTGAATTTTTTTAAATAATTAAAGTGGATTTTTTTCTTAAATAACATAAATCTTTAATAAATTACTCCTATGTTTTTCAATAACATTATAAACTTTAATAAAAAAAAAAATTTATTTTTTTTTCTTGGAGTTTTCTAAATTTTAAACGGAACCTAACAAATCAGAATGTGAACTCAAAAGATGAGTTTTTAATGCTAATATATTTGTCACATGTTTCTACATATAGTTATAAAATTAAATACAACCACCAACAAACACAAAAGCACTCTGCAGGTGTGAGCCTGAAAAATCGGTTAATTTGTAACATTTATTTATGCTACCACTTTAAAGTTTGGATGCTTCATTGAAAGGACTTTATTTAATTTCTTGCTTAGGAGATTCCATAATGAAAGAATTAATGATGGTTAGTACTCTGTTATTAGCAACAAATAGCTCAAACATTCTAGTAGTTCTGCAACTTTAATGGGGTGCAATTTGCTCAAACTTTGTAAGATGGAGGGAGAAGAAAGCATTTACTCCCTTAATATCAAGCCATTAAGGTTTGTAACGAACGTATATTGACTAAGGTCGTAAATTAAATCAAACGGTTCAAACTTAGTTTGTGTTTATTCAATAAAAAATTCAATTTGTATTTGACTCAAAATATTAATAAGCATAACGTGAACGCATTTTAAAGTTTATTGATTATTTAAAAATTTTAAATTATTTATTTCATTAATACTTTGAATTATTTACTCGAAAAAATTTAAATTATCCAGTTTTAATTCATAATCAAATCGATTTGGTAATTAAACAAACCTAAAATAAATTTTTATTTAAACTCAATAAACATTACAAACTTTGAGCTACTCTCGATTCGCACCCCTAATATTGCCACAAATTATAATATTAATTTTAAATTAACATGACAGGCATTAGACTCAATTAACTTCAATAGAAGGTAAATATCCCACACCACATATTATAAAATTTAAAATAAAATATGTGATGCAAAAATTATACTTTTTAATTCAAAAATAGTGAAATAAGTCAGCATTTGAATATATGACTTTTTCACTTAAAACTTTAATATTTAAAGTGTAAACGTAAGAAATCATCTATAATAATTATATTTATAACAATAAAATTAGGGCCTCATGTGGTCCAAATAGAAATTGGGTGGACCAAGACAACCCCGCTACGATAACATCCTGTCTAAGCTTATCCTAGAAGAGAGGACAAGCAACTTCTGCGCATTAATTTCTTGGGGCTTGTTTGTTAACTGCATCTAGATATTATAAAATTTAAATTTATAATTTAAGTTTAATTTTAATTTTAATAAAATTTAAAATTAAATTTAAATTATAAATTACTATTTTGGTGACTCTAAACACTGCTATCAAATAAACACTTAAATAACTACTACCATATTGTATCATCCTCTTCCTTGCTTCTCATGTAAATTCTGTTTCTCGTTTATACTAATATTTCTATCTTCTAAATGAATACTAATTTTTCTATCTTCTAAATTAGCTATATATATATATATATATATATATAAATGTTAGATCAAATTTACTACTGATCATGATTAAGACATTCTCAATTATCTAATTTGTCATTTAGAGGCATGTAGCAATCTTTCAAATCTTTCAGAATCCCAAATGTGTTACGTGTGTGCCGAATCTTCACTAAAATCACCAAATGTCCTTCTGGGGTATCTTTGCTTAATTTATCATTAAAATTGTCATAATTATTAGGAGGGTTCAAAAAATAATAGAATAAAATAAACATCTATTGGTGATTTAACAAAATAAATTAAAATAAATTTTTTGAGATGAAATTTCCGTTGGGGTGTGTCGTTGTATTGGTTGCCAACTTGACATGACGGACAAGAATCTACACGACTCAACTGAGCAGTGCATGTTAACCTAGACTACTTGGAGTTTACAAGAAAATTAATCAAAATGTAAGAATAATTCATTTTCACGAGAATTAATTAGTTTTTTTTGGGCCGACAACCCTCCTCCTCCTCGCCGTGACTTGAGACAGACTATCGTAGAAAACTTAAGCTGAGTTGGTTGCCATGGCAAAATCTCCAAAAAAATAAAAATAAAAAAATCAAATTATATTTCTGGAAAGTAAAACGTTTGTGCAGATTGTGCACTCCCAAGTTATTTCATATCACTAATGATCGAAAGAACAAGTATATAATATACTGTATATCAATCCCTTGCCATGAGTAATGGCAAAAAAAAAAAAAGAGAAAAAATTAGAATTAAAAAAAATAAAAATAAATAAATAACATACATCAAATAAGTTTGTTTACCTGCTATTACAAGCACAGATCAACAAAGAGAAATCAACTTTTTCCTGCATATCTTGCTGCACCATCTTCTCCTCTAACCACAATCTGCTGTCCCTCCCACCTCTTGTCCTGAACATGAAAACCGCGAATCCAGAACCCGGATTAAAAAACCAATCATGAACGTCCCAAAATAGATCCACCATTAATCCATCCACAAAAATAGACTCATTTCCTCGAAAATTTAAGTGCAGCCTTTTTACCCTTATCACCATCTTCTTATCTATACAAACTGATAAAACAGGGTATTTTAGACCTTCATTTTCGCCACTGCATTTTATCAGAATGTCGTGTGAAATACCCTTTTCGGTAAATTGAGCCTTGGTTGAATAATGGGTATTTCCCGAAAAATTCTCTCGTCGCGAAACTAATGAGAAATTTGCCAATTTTGTTGTGCCATTTTTGACCTTCTTGGTGGCTGCTTCGTGTGCCATGTCTCCAAGAACTAGGCCAACTTCTGAGTCAACCATTATCAATAAATAGTACCCTTGGACCGGCTCTGGACCGGCTTTGTATTGGGCTGATAATAAATCCCAGATGATTTCACACTTGAAGTTCTTGAATTCTAGTGATTTGCTGCCTTTTTTCTTGCGGAATAAGCGTGAATTTGAGCTGAGTTTGAATGTGGGAGATGAATCGTCACCAAAGGTTATGTTTAGGCCTTGGGAAATGTTGTTTTTGCACCAAGTAACTGTGATCAAGAGCTGGTCTTGATTGGAGAGAGTGGTTTTGTATAGACAAGTGACTGCAATTTTCATTGAAGGGATCAAATTTGGTGAAATACAAGATTGATTTGAGTTCGAATAGATAGAACAAGATGCATCAGATACTCCTATTGCATATTCACTAAAACATGATGCAAAATCCCTCATTTTTTGAAGAAATCTAAATTTTTTTAAAGCCCTTTTCTTGGAAGAAATGCAGGGAAGGGAAAGGGTTGGCCTTGGATTATTCAGAGGAAGATAAATGAAATGAAAGGCAGGGCAGGGCAAGAAATCCAAAAGCTTCCTCACAACACCATGTATTTAACTACAGAACATGATTTTCTGTTACTCTGTCACCTTAAATTGGATCTAATAAATAGAAAATGGAAGAATATAACTTCAGATTTCTTTGTTTACTCTTTCTTGCCAGTTCATCGGAGACTTTTAAAATGAAAAAGAATATAAGGCATGTATAATGGGAGTTAGGGAACTTCTAAGTGATTTTTAGAAACAAAACTACGGTATTTTCCTTATATTACGAGTCAAAAATGAAAAATACATCTCAAGAGCCGGGGGCATATAATGAATGTATCATGTAGCGTAAATATTTTTAATAAACAATGAAAATATATAACAAAATGACATCATTTGTTAAAATTATTAAATTTGTATGATATATCATACTGCATTTACATTAAATATATATATTTCTCGCTGTACATGTTATAATTTTGTATTAATAAATATTTACAACAAATAATGCAAGAGGTATACGTCTTAGTACAAAATTATTTACTATTAATTCAGTAAGCAGGGTAGCTCCCAAATTTTGTTAGAAGAATACAATTAAAAGGAACAAGAAAAAAAGTCAAATAAGTGATGTAGTTAGATCAATGTTCAACTAATAGTTGCTAACCAGGGATTGAAATAATTATGATGGTGAGAGTTGGCACCCCACAAAATTAAACGAAAGCAGTTGACATCCCAACTCCTCCCAGCACACCTATGATTAAAGGCAGAGGGATAATGTTGGCTCAGTTTGTTGCAGTTTATTCTAAAAAATTTAAAATTTATATAAAATCTTAATACAAATCAGTTTGACATTTTTTTTTATAAACCAAATGTTTTGCAAAAATAAATAAATAATAATAATACTAAAAAAATTAAAGACAAATTCGGTCATTTTCCACATTTAGTGAGATAATTAGATACTATAAAATAAAATATTAACCAAATATACATATAATACATAAAAAGCTAAAAAGAAAACACCTCACCGTCTGTTTTTTTTTTTTATACGTGCATTAAAGTTTTATATACCATTTATAACTTATTATCAATAAATAGTGTCAAACACTTTAAATTAATTTATTTGTTATAAAATAAGTTATAAATTAATTACACCAATAATTTGTAACAATATAATAACAACATAAGCAATTAGTATAAATATCTAAAGGATTACAGTGATGTAACTGAGATTGGATGTACTTCCACGATTTTTTGTTCATTGATTATTATATCTTTGCGGTTGGGAGAACAGGTCATAAACTTCAATTTGTAAGCCCCATGAATCTCATAAATTCTAAATAGGCTCCCATAAATCCTTTTGTTAATATGAATTGATGGTGACATGATCTATTTCCAATATCATATTCATAGTTAGCACATACAGTTTCAGCCTCGTTTAAGAGAATCATTATGTGCTTGTTTGCTAGGAGTCCATATAATATTATGGATTTGTTTGGTTGGAACATTTATAATTAATTAAAGAGGACATAGGATGTGAGCAAACATTTAAGTAATTACATAAGTATGAGTGTTTTAAGCGATATATTTTTTATTATTAATTTATTGGGGGTACATTTTATAAATTACTCATGTTCACGTAACTACGTGAACATGTGCTAACGCACATTTTTTCTTAATTAAATTGTAATTTATAGTTTAAATTCAAATATAAATTTTTGTTCAAATTAGATTTAAACTTCAAGCTCAATTTTTAAAATTTAAATTTAATTTATAACTGTGCTTTTTTATTGTATTTGAGAATATAATTTATAAATACTGCTATCAAACTAGCACCATGCGCATGTATTAAGCACAAAAAGATGGCTATACAATTTAAGTAATTACACTTGTTTCTACATCTAGTCCGTGTAATATATATATATATATATAGGTCTGTTTGTTTCAGTTTATTAAAACTGATTATAATTTTTTTTTTAAAAAGTCAATTACCTTAAATTTAGTTATTTTTATTAATTATAAAAAAATTATAGGTTAAATACAACATATATTGTCAACTTATTTGAAAAAATTGGTAAATAAATAATTTTTTCAGTTTATAACTTATTATAATTATAAAATAAATTTTAAATTATTCTAAAATAAATTGTACTAAACAAGCCCTATGGGAATATAGTTGGGCCGCTACGGGAATTGAGTGATTGACTGGCCTAGGTATAACATGCTTAATTTTATATCAAAAGACCACTTGTATAAAAATTAATAACAACAAAAGCAATTAGTATAATTTTTAAAGGATTACAGTGATGTAACTGAGATTGGATGATTTCTACATTTTATTTTTATTTTTTTTTTAAATTGATTATCATACCTTTGCAGTTGGGAGGGCAGGTCCAAAATTTCAACTTGTGAGCCCCACGAGCCTAATAAATTATAAGTAGGGTCCATCCTCATTTTTTCTAGAATAAAAAGAAAAATAATTTTTTTTTTTTAAAAAAGGAAAAACAAATAAGAAAAGAAAAAGGACACATGACTTCCCTTTCTCTTATTTCCATTCCCGAAATATTTGCAAAGCCATCCAAAAGAAGTAATTGTGTTTCCCAACCACAATCATGAACCAACTAATCCACATTAGAAAAACTAAAAGGCAAGTAAAGTAAGAGCCAGAATGATATAATTATATGCATCACAGCAGCAGGACTTGATCATCAAAGGAAAGAAAATGGTTAACAAGGACTTGATAATAAAGCTGGAAAAAAGAGTACCCAAAGAAAAATGTTACTTTAATGATCAGTTATAAGCCTTTATCAGCTCAAACAAAATCTGCTCAACGCGGTGATCAAATCACAATTCGTTAAAGATTTGATTATAATTCAAGTCACAAAAATAATTTATTATTTTTGATAATTACATACGTTTAACTCTTTTCGAACTTCGTTATTTGTATGATTTAAGAATCTTACCATATTTTTTAAGATAATAAAAAAAAAATTGGAATAAGGGGAATCTACCAAACATATAACTACGGAGTACATATGACAAATTAAACGAGAGGCAGGAGCATCACCACTACTCGTTTGGTAGCTGGTACACATGAAGATCAAATTGTAGATTCGTTCTCCCGTAATGACCAACATATATTGTACATTTGTACTATGAATAAATGAAATTGCAGGAGACCAAAATTTGCATGTTCACCATTACCTGCTTTTGAAGAGTACTTTCTTGGACAATAGTTTGTCAATTTATTTGAAGAAATTATATTTGATGAAGTATACTTTGATATTGTCTAACCATCAAATCCTTGGAGAGAGATTTGTGTAGCCTACTTAGTTGATGAATTCCACGATACTGTTAAGATTTAATGTCTGTTAATTTTAAATAAAATATACGATGTCTAGATGTACTTCTGAATGTTGTACATAAACTTAAAAATACTTTCAAATGCAAAATTCTATGAATACCACAATTGTACTCGTCGAAAGAGATTAATGAGATCCATCATCGGTTATTTATGTGATAATTCATGAGATTTTAAAGAGTTAGGAGTATTATCCTACTAGTAGTACTAGCTAGCCCAAAGTCCAACTTTATGCGCCTGTTTGGTTGTGTGAAAAGATGAGATTCCTAACTTTTTTTGCTTTTCAACCCCATGAACAAGAAGGCACTGAGTTTTTTTTTTTTCTTTTTTTTGTCCAAAAGGTGAATATGCATCCACCAAACAATATAATCGGTATGTATTTTGATAATGATAGAATAAACAAGAACAATCAATCTCTTGTAAGAAAAAATAATATAAACGTATACACACATATACGTTTGACTCGAACGTATACACACATATACGTTTGATAATGATAGAATAAACAATATAAACGTATACACGCATATACGTTTGACTCGAACGTGTCACAGCCGTCCTGCGGAGCACTAGAGTTAGATTTTAAAAACATGCCCATACTCAAAAGTCAGCCCCAAATACCTAAACAACCAGAAACGTGAGGGCAAGCTTCAAATGTAATCACACCTGAAAGAAGATTTCTCCCTTTCAGTTAACCAACCAAAAGCACCATCAACGTGTACAGACCAGACACAAAATTAATAGCTAAACAACTCTTAAAATATCCACCCATTGTGAAAAACTACCCGTTATTTATTTCTTATACATAAAAAGTTCCTTAACTATCGAACGATTACACTTTGGTCCACGTTCTTGGATTAATTCTACTTGGAGAAGACACGCTGTGGCTCACGTAACATATTTAAAGCGAAAACAAAATTGAAAACCACCCTGAAGTGTTCAACCTAGCAGGTATTATCCCTCAGTTTTTCTGCCCTTGGAATAGTTTTTTTTTTTTTGTAGATGCCCTTGGAATAGTTGACATAAAAAAAAAAAAAAAAAAAAAGACCACATCATGACAATTGCTTAAGGGGCTCTTTACACAAAAGATGAAAACATGGAATGATTATTTTTGTAAAGGAGGCATACTTAAGGGGTAGGCTCTGTAATTTACCTTAATAAAAATTTCGATAGGGTTTTGAAATGACTAACCTCAATTTGAGTTGGTTCATTTTAGTTCAACATTTAGCTATTTTGAACATTTTTGTCACTAGACTCAGTTAAGTTAACTCGGTCATTTTTTTCATATTAAAAAATTAACGTTTAACATTTTTATTGACCCAAGTCGATAAGTTATGAGTAACTTTACCACTCTACTAAACTCATAAGATGAAATAAATTTGAAAATCTTAAATATTGTATATTTCGTTTAATGATATGTAAATTTAGTTTTCCATTATTTTCAAGTATACGTACTTTTTATTATCAACACATTTACCGAAATCATCACTTAAATATATTTTAATTACAAATTATTAAACATAAACCTCTAACATATATATAAATACAAATTTATTGCTAAAAAATTATAACCAATAAAAATAACTATGAAATGTCTATTATTTTCATGTGTAATATATGTTAAAGAAATCTCCATTAGCCTCTATTAATTACAAATTATTAAATCCAAACCTCTAACATATATATAAGTACAAAATTAAATTTTTTTTAATTGATATACTATTTCTTCTACACAACCATTTTCATTATATAATGGAAAATGTCAATTTAACAAAAATATTAATTAATAAAAGTTAGTATAACATATCTGTTATCTTTCATACATAATTCCTGTTTAAGTATATTAGTAAGTTTAATTACATACAAGAATTAAAAAATTGGTAACAAAAACTTTAACATTTGCAAATAACTTCTAATTTGTTTTTATATATGAACATAAATTCGATCAACCTTAAAAAACTATAATAGATTATTATTTGAAAATAAAATAAAATAAAATAATTTGTCTTAAAATAAAATATATATAAGTTTTTAAATTTTATTTTAAGACAAACTATTTTATTTTAACTGTTTTAACTAGAACTAATTAAATATTAAAAAAACTGTATAAAATATTACAATAATGTTTTATAATCTATTAATAAACAATTGTGTCTAACCCGGGCAACGCTATATATAAAGCACAAACCAAAATTCTTTTGGTTCAACACTTTGTCAATGGTAGACAATTTTATCTTTTAAATCTCACTTTTTTTGTCCAATTGAATAAGGTTATTTATGTTTTTTTTATGCCAAAATTAAAAAATGCACACTTATTGCTATTAATTACATGTTAAATGAATCTATAAATTTACTTTTTTTAATTAATTTACAACTTTAATTAAATGGGATTAGAGGAATTTGAATAGTTTTCTCATCTTCAATTGCATAAACATCCACATAAAAAAGTTTCCAATTCTTTTAGTATTTCTCTTTCCCCTGTGTTTCTAACTTTTCGTTTCTTATATCTATGTAACACATATAATGAATAACTATCAATTTTTATTTTTTTTTGGTGCATAGCAGATATCAATTTTTTATCATGTTAAATGAGGTATATACGATGCATAAAATTTTAAACAGCTTAAAAAGGTAAATAGAGAAAATATCACTTCAACAAATTTATTTTTAGTGACTTTTGCAAACTCTCATGAAAAATATGATTCACGTCGTGAAAAAGTTTGAGAGTGTCATATACATTATACGTGATTGACATATTAATGTTTTCTTAATTTATAAGTTACAAGACTACATAAATTTGGTGACACATATAAATAAATTATATTTTCTATTTAATAAACAATATTCGATTCTTCTATACTATTTTAAATCTTATATTTATAATATTTTGATAGGAAATGGGGCGTTTTATTAATAAAAATTGATTGAAATTATAAAATAACTTACAAAAAAAAATTAAAAAATTGTTAAATTTAACCTGGACAACGCCGGACACTCAGTCTAACGTGTAGGAAACGTCAAGACCGGTGAGATTATAAGGGGCAACAACACCATGGAGACAGCTCATTGATAGGTTTCAACACATTCAATTCTTACTGGGAATATTACCCAAAAAAATAAAAGACAAATTAAAAATTTATTAACATTGAAAACAAATTTTTAAAAAATTAAAAAAAAAAAAACTGATTGAAGTCCAAAAGACAAGAAACAAAAAAACGGGCAACTGTCGCGGCCAACTTGTACACAAAACATTGAAAACATTTTCAAAAACTCATAACCCAAACTGTCATGTGGTTGTTTATTAGGGTTACATCATCAAACTGTCTATGGTACCTTGAAGTCTTACACACAACAAGTAATACATCGGCGGGATCTAAAAATTATAAATAGGGGGTGCATTTTTTATTTTTATTTTTTGTATTGGTAATTTTCAACTAAAATTAATTTTTCAATAAACTCATGATTTTTAATTTTACTATCTACTTAAAATGCAGTAAACAAATAATACTAATCATTCAATCAAGTAATCAACACAAATAGAATAAAGAGACATAAAGCAAATCGAACTAAATACACAAAACTTCTCCTAAAGCAGTGAGAAATTGAAATTTATGCGAGTTTGCTGAGAGCTAAAAACCAAATATTTAGACTAAATAGAGAAATCTAGAAACTCAGATCAGTGTTAGAGATGTAGTCTGTCAATTTAAAAAGATAAAAAAGAGAAGAAATTGTTTTGTCTAGGACGGGAGAACTGGAGAATAACTAAACAAGTCGACTCTGACTCTTTCAATAATTTTAAAAAAATAAAGATATTTTTTTTATCTTAATTAAAACCCTTCTCTAATATATATATATATATATATATATACCATTTTCTTTTTTAAAAAAAAATTGGGGGTGCATGAGCATCCCCGTGTCCTTGACTAAATCCGCCACTGATGTATAATACACAAGGTTGTAAGACTTCAAGGTACGACGTGATCATGCGAATTATATTAAAGATCATGTACTTGCAACTCCACATTTCACACATATAAAATTAAGGTCTGATTTATTAGTTTATTTTAGAATAATTTAAAATTTATTTGTTCATTTATATAAGTTATAAGCAATTAAATAAAACATTTATTGACCTTTTTCTTTAAAAATAAAATAAAAATGTTATTATATTTAATCTATAAATTTTTTAAATTAATTAAAAATAAATTATTAACTGATGAAATAAATGGTGTCATTAAACCACCAAATGAATAGTATGATGATTGATCAGACAGTATCATCCACACTAAAAAGCATGTGCAATCTCAATTTCCACTCCAATCCCTACCTAAAAAGAGAGTAGATGATATAAATTATAGTACATATTACGGGCCCTACATCACCATAAATGAAAATGCAAAATGATTTTTGATTAATTAATACACCAACTGAGAAGTTAAGTAGCTCTCAGTTGGTTTGGAAAAGTCGTGGACAGCACATAATAATAGATTAATTACCAAGAAAGCGACTTGTAAATTCCCTGTTAATCGATTTGCAGGCCAAATAATTTTCTTGGGACATCTACAATTACTCAATTGGTGTCTTAGTCTTCCACCTGCCTTCATCAACTGCAAAGATGTATGACATATGATGGAAACAAGAAAATAGTATGTCCAAGTGCACACACCATTATTGAATATGTACTTGTGTAGCAACTAAGCTTTTCATATATCTCCCCTTCCACCCCAAAAAATTAATTAATTTTAATTTTAATTTAAAAAAAAAAAAAAAAAAACTAAGTTTTGAAATGAATATTTAATCATCAAAAGGCAGGCAGGGAGATCCTCAGCTTCGCAGTACTCAGACCTGTCCAAAGGGGTTAAAAACATACTTCCATGTTTAACCCCATTTTGACCTTTAAATGATGCACTTCAACTTGAACAAATGTCAGCTCTTAGTTGACATTTGAGAAAGTAATTTCGTACTTTCTCCATTCCAAACTATATGAGCAAGTTTTACTTAAAAAAGACAATTTAAGACATTTTCAAATTCAAAATTCATACGTAAATTCATATCAATTTTAATACCATTGATTTTTAGAAGGCCAAAAGTGCTCTTATAGCTTAAAAGATGATTGGGGGGTGGGGGAAGATCAATTATCAAGGCATTCCCTTAAACTATGTTCAGTATAATCTCCTAATATCTGTAACCACAGTGTCTCAAGTCAAAATAAATCAACTTGGGAATAATAAAAATATAATCCAAGCTTGAATTAATCTAGTAATTTCACAATCTCAGATAATCATAAGATCCACGAGATCGATTTTCTTTATATTACAGTATAAAAACGGAATGAATTGTTAACACACATCATGAAAGAAAATGATATTTGACCTTTAAACTAAGCATAGCATATTTTGACAACAAAGGCAGGCAAAACATTTGGCACTCCAACAGTCGAAGAAGACTTCAATTATCAGCAGGCTGACATATGAAGCAGCTCACAATTTTATAATAGAACTTCTGTTTCATCAAATTAGAAAACAAATCTATATCCGAGTTCAAAAATCAAGTAACAGGGTCACCAAAGTAATCCGAGACTGCAAATGTTAACATAACAGGCATTTTATTTATTAATTGAAGGCAACTACCTCAACTTTGAGCAGAGGTTTCCAAATATAAAAAATTCAAGCTCTTAACAAATATGTCAGGGTTTTTTTGGTTATATATAATTTGCAAATTATGGAGAGAGTAGATGCTTCTCTTCCTCCTCAAGTCTTTTTAACCATCGAAATCCAAGATCACATTCTGCTTTAGCAGCAATTTCAAACTGTTCTCTTGCCATCTCGAGTGGATTTCGTAGAGGGCTCTGTGCATTCTTCCTTGATTTTCTGGTAGATGAATCCCCTTTTGCACTGAATTTTGTTAAACATTCTGGAACTTGAACACCTGAAAGAATAAGCAGGCTACTAAGTATTTGTTTGTTTGTTTTTCTTTTTATTAAAAAAATAAAATAGGCTACTAATTATTTGTGTTTAACTGACCCTCAACTGGGCCCCACACATTCTTTTTATTTTTTTTAAATGTTACTTAATATCTGCTTAGTTTATTAATAACAATAATATATTTAACAAAGAATAACGTAAGAGCAAATTAGCTATAAAAAGACGTAAGAGCAAATACAAAAGACAACTTCATTAGGAGAAAAAAAAACCAAAATAAACTGTATGTAATCAGCAATGTCATAAGGTGTGAGCAGCTCACCTCTAAGAAGAAGGGATCCATATGCTATAGCAGCCCCAGCATGGCCCTGCATAAATGCAAGTAATAAAAGTTGAGGCCACTGAACAACAGTTTCTTTAGTTCAATAATTGGGTCCCCCTTGCAAGTTCCAACCCCATATTTAAACGTTCAAGCATACAGATTAAGTAGCTTATAATTAGAACTATGTGTTTACATTTGCAGAGTTTCAAAACACAAAAGTAATTTGAAAGGACACTTACAGCAGTTAGTTTTAATCATAACAGTACTTTTGACGAACATAAAATATAACTGATTAACTTGAGATGCATTCAATAAACAGAAAGATGAGTTATTATGGATTACCTTCTCTGATGCTCTATGGAAACACCAAATTGCGGAGGCAATATCTTTCTTCACACAATCCCCCGTCAAATATACAGCTCCTAGAAGATAAAGAGCACCTGGATGTAACTACAAATACAGCAAGTTTCATTAGGGTTTGAGCATTCAGACATTCCCTGAAAGTGATAATGCTTTGTTCAAACGTACCTGGTCAACTGCCTTCTCCAAATAATGGAAAGCTTGCTGATCGGATTGAACGTATTTATTCTATCCATAAAACAACCGAAGGATACTCGAGTCAGATAGAATTTTTGGAAAACTGTTGTACTAAATAAGGATGAATAAAATATGTGAATGTCCACAATTGAAAACCCAAATCAGTTTAAGTAAAAGCATAGGGATTCTGACCTCAATTCTTAATTGGCAACCCAATTCATACTGTGCATCTGGATCACCCATATTCGCAGCTTCCACTAACAAGGCATAACCTCTTTTATGACCAGAAAATGTAATGAGTATTTATTATTCTCGACTCTAAATAATATATTCATGAAGTTTACCATAACGTCAATGTCAGACAGCCACTAATGTGACAGGATTGTTGAACTACGTGGATAAAAAGATGAGCAAAAGATAAAAGTAATTAAGAATTTCAACCACTCCCTCATCTAATTTATGGGTGGAGCAATAATATATTAGAACACGAAACAATATGCAGAAGTAATAAGCACTAAAATTCACATGATGAAAGGTGAAAAGGTTTCTTACATAGCTTGGCATTTCCCTGGAACATGGTACTTGAGATGCAACTTGGAAAGCCAATATCTTGCATGGGTATTTGAGTTGTCAGCCTCCAAAGCCAATTCAAAGTTATCCTTTGCCGTCTGACATAAGAAAATAACATAAAAATGCAATTATAGTTGATGCTAAAAATTTCCTTGTTCAAAAGTCTAACTACGATCAACTACACTTCAAAGTTGTAACTAGGGATGAAGTAAAACAAAAAACGCAAATACGCAATGGAAGATAACAACTCAAACTACCGTAAAACTAGCAATAGGAAACTGTAAGTAAAAAATAAATAAATTATTAATTGGTGTTTATTCTATTTAAAATTTACCCTGAGGAGTGGGATGAGGCGCTTATCATTAATTTCGCAATAATTAATCACTCTATCAACTTCCTTCAATGCACTCCACCCTTTGGCAATTAGCTCCATTGCCATTTTATTTCTGCTGTGCATCCCTCTCTGTGGCAAAAAGCATAAAGTCACATGAATTAGTGTTATTATATTAGCTACATCCGGAAGTTGAAAAAGAATTACCTGTGGGTTGAATTGGGCAAGGTTGGTTTTAATGGTAGCCTTAAGAAATAACGATTTCAGCATCTTTTCAGCTAAGTATCCAGGAGACTTGAATCACGCACAGCAATCTGCATGAGGTTAAGAATTCAAGATCCCAACTACGAAAGCAGAAAACTAACACCACTTGTCATATTACACTTTTTTAGAATGTAGCATCAACTTAAGCACAAGTCAATTCAATATTAGCTACTTCAGAAAATGCATCAAAGCACAACATTAGAAGCAGTGAGGCAAATGGAAAGCATGAAGAAATTTATTTTTAGATGTGTGTACTTGAGAAATTGGTACAAGTGGGCAGCAAAATTATAAAGCAAATGTGGTTGCTCTCAAGTTCCAACTATGCCACAAGATCAAGACAAACCAAGCAACATCTTCCTGCAGAACAATTAGTTGTACTTGACATCCATGTAGCGCATCACCATGCCTATTACAATCAAACTCAAAATTCTACTTGATGCTCATATCAATTGGCTACATCATTGATATAACCAACGATATTTCAAGAGTGAGAGAATAATTCTACCTTCAATTGCTCTGGATAACACTTACAATAATCCAAACTGGTCTATTACATGTTGTCTTAGAGATATGAAGGCAATTAAGCAGGGTGGAAGAGTTCATATATCAAACACCATTTACCCTTTAAAATACACTCCCTCCCTTATAAAATTAGAGATAACTATTCCTATTTATCCCTTTCCAAAACCAGGGATACATTTCTAATAGTAGACTACAAAGTGATATGAAGTTCCCAACTTGCCATGACTTTATTCTAAATAGATTGAGTGCCATCATGCTGCTATTTCATTTCTATCTAATGTTAATTTTATTTTTCAAGATTAAAATTTACCTCAAAAGTCTTTGCTTTTGTAATCTTATTTGACAACGGTCGTTCCACTACTACTCTTAGAGTGCACGCAATACTCCACCAACCACACACACCGGTAATTCCATAGTGAACTATGTGCAAGTACTTCAAGAATTTTTATGACCTGATTATTAAGATCTCTGATAATGAATCATAAAAATTCAAACATTATACTTGGTTTAGGCATAAACACAAACACAAACACATGGGGTGCACCATAGAATAGAATAAATAAAATCCACTTCTACTGCCTGATCAAACAGTGAGATAACCGACATTTATACTACAAGAACTGCCCAAATATTTAAAGATCACGTTTTGGAAGTCATAATTTTCCATCTGTTAACACTTCAATTATGCCCGTTAATGTGTTTTTCACTTTAAGTCTGTAAGAACTGATACAAGGTGTACAATGTGAAATAGATGAGAGAAAACAAGAAAATACGCGAGAAATAGATAAAGGGCCTTACTTGAGGGAGCTTGGTGGGTGCTGAACAATGAGGAAGTCGTTGCGAGCAGGACGAAGACGAAGGGAGGAAATGAAAGTTTGCGGGTTGTGCTTCTGGTGGGGAAATCGGTCGATTAATGCTGGCACCACCATTCCATTTAACGGGTCGATAGAAATGTCGTCGGCTCCGCTATTTATTTACATTATTCATTCCAAAATTTAGATAACTTACTTTTTACAATTTGATTAATTTATAAAAATTTTAAATTTTATACTTAATATAAATTCATTTTATTTTTATTATAAAATATAAAAATATTATTAAGTTTAAAAATTTAGATTCAAAGTAACATGAATCTGTTTGACTATTTTGAAGAAAATTACTTTTTATATTCAATGAAATAATAGTTTTAAAATTTTAAGAATTATATTAATTAATAATAGAGTTAACGAATGTTATTTGACTATTGAAGAAAATTATTGCTTATATTCAATGGAATAATACTTTTTAAATATTTATCATTTTTACAATTATATTTATTAATAATAGAGCTAATGAATGTTTCAATTACGAGTTTATTAGCCATTTTAACAATAGAGTGAATGAACATTTAATTTAGTTAACAAATTACCTTTAATTTGTTTTTTACAACATAAAGGTTAGAATACTGAAGAATTTTATTTGAGAAAAAAAAATTAAAGGATAGAGGGGTTTAGCGAACAATGCTCATAAGCAGTGAAAACTTTGTCTTTAGCATTATAAATATTTGGTATGTTTATGAATAAATAAATAAATAAATAAATAAATAAATAAATATATATATATATATATATAGATTTGAACAAAACATGTTATTTCTTGAGCAACCTTTTTACATGTACAATTCAAGTGATTCTTACGACTATTGTTCTAAAATTCCTCTAAACGTTTGAGTACTGGGCTGAGTATTCTTAAGCGGAGCTCTAACAAGTTAATTATTTTTCGAGTAATCGCTAAGTATACTGAGTATGATAGCGATTAACACCCGAGTACTCACTCTAGGTGCCACACCCTCCCTCTACCGAGTAAGTTCGCCTAATGAATTTTAGAATACTAATTACACTTAATTTATACACTTTAGAAGGAAAAAGAACAAATAAAAGTGCACATTTACAAGAAAAAAAATCAATTTAATTCTGATGATATGCCTTTTAATCGAACTATTAACATAATCCAGAGAAATATGTGGTGCACCACTTGACCAAGTCTTCATACAGGAGAAGCATATTAAACATTTTATAAGAAGAAGATAAATTTGTATTAATGTATTATGTATTTCTATACTGTTATTTTACTTCACATTTAAAAAATTTCCTTAAACGGACAATCAGAATACATACTTTTCATCGTTTGACAACAGAACTTCACACACACACACACACACACACAAAGTACAAACCTCAAAAATTTTGATTTCACGGTTTATCATTAGACACAAATGCCCATTTAACTTCTTACATTTTTGACTAATTCAATTAATTTTTTTGATAATTATATCATGTCTATTTATGAATCACATAATAATCTAATTAATTTGGAGTTACATTTTAATTAAGTTTCATTAATGCTAATGGCTTTACGTATAATAATGTCTTCAATTCCTCCTCACATGGTCTTCTATTAGCTTTACGTATATTGATTTGCTCCCCTTCTTTTGAATCATTATAGAAAATGCATTAAATTAGCTCCACATCATGGAAATTAACTATGTATGATCTATAAATAAATAAAAAATAATCATGAATTTAACATTTAATATATGTAGTAATAAATTTTTTTGAATTACATATAAAAACATAGATATATTAATTCTTATTAGCTTTTAGATTTTCATATAAGCCTTTAAAATAAAAGAATAAATAAGTACAGACGTACAAACGTCAATCTTTTTTAAGTTTAAAATAATTATACACTATTAAAATAAGCACAAAAAAATATGAAACTTTTAACCAATAAAATATAGATGCTCACTGAAAGATTTAATATATTTTAAAAAAATAAAGAAGTTGCCGTTTGAAATATCATAATTAATACAATAGCAGTGCAGGTAAATTTCAATATCTTAATTAATACCACAAACATATGACTGAAATATAAGAGAAAGAACACCAATGGCCTTAATTAAATATATTAATTCAAATAATGATAGTTAAATTGTCATTTCTCTTTTCCAACAAATATATACGATCAACTTTTTACACGATGTCCGCCAAAATATATTGACCAATTTAAAATTAGTTCATTTATATAGTTACTGGACATAAAACTCGCCGTGTATTCTCGGGCACAAAATCTAGCACTTAGAATTCTTCATCGTCCAGTGTTGATGTTGTAATAGGTATCGACCACCTTCCTAAATGGGCGGTATAGTTTATGCACCTGGCAACACCTCTTCCAGCAGGTCCATCCGGAAAGTCGAGCACACTGATGCTACCAGCATCAAGATTAAACGAGTCCATCCAATCCTTGGTCAAATTTAGACAGTGGCACAGCAGTGCAATGTGAACCGTCGGATCAGCAACTGCTACAATAATATCTTCGTTCTCAGGGGCACCAGATAATTCATCCAGTAGAGATTTCCATGCCTTTCCAGACTGATCCCATAAGGCTGCTGTGACTCCATCATCAAATTCATTTAACCAACCAGACTGTCGTGGAATATCAGTTACATCCTGTTGAAGGAGAAAAGTTACAAATTTTAGTTAACGACGCTTTTCTCTACTCTAGGTTAGTAACTGTGCTTCTAGGGAATTACACATCTCTTTCCATGTATTTTAAAACGATGACTTACAAGGAAAACTTTATTTTTACAAACATATTCCTAACTTAGCAAGAAATGTAGTAGTAATGACATGATAATACTCATCTACTTAGAATATAGTAATGTCATGTTAGGAACTTCATGTCACTTTACAGTATAAAATTATAAATGTATCATAATTTTAGAACGGACTCAAAAGGAATCTCTCTCTCTAATTGTGGAACATAGGGATTGTAAAAATAATATACTTACAAAGGAGCCAACAATTATTCAATTTGCAGATTATTTCCCAGGTAACTTCTATTTCAATTTACCTATTCCGCATAATTACGAAACTTCATATTTTTGTTTATTTTGACCACCAGAGTAGTGAGAATTATTTTAGTACCAAATTACTTTTCTTGCCTTCCGTGATTCTCGGAGGATATTGTCCACATCAAGGTTCTGGATCTGCTTCACGTCCACATAGCGTGGCACACAGTCAGCACCCAAGCAATCAGCAGCTTCTTGAACCTATATTCAAAAATCAATTCAAAACAATTAGGGAAGGGAAGTAAAAATATAAAGACAACTAAATTGCCACAAACTGATTACAGGAACATCAGGGATGAGCTTACCTGTGCAATGGTATTTGCTGTCCCAGTTGACGCCACGTTAGGGCTGCTAACTACTGTTTTCACTCTCAAGTCAAGTAGTAGCTCTGCAGTTTTCTGAGACTGCCATGAGTTCGCGGAACAAAATCAAAATTGTAAAATTAATGTACCTTGAGTCCATGACTCGGGGGCCATACTTAACTATCAAAGGAATATATAAATTTGTACATGACTTGCTTAGCACAAAAGAGAAAAGTTTCAAACCTGTATAATTCCAAGCATGTTCAACAGGGAGTCTCCAGCAAAAGGAATACTAGCCTGTCAAATACGTAGGCATTTTACTATTTTACATGTGAAAGGCAAAAAAGTAGAACTGCCAATGAGAATTTTGGAGCAAATCAGACATAAAAGATCAATGCTCCCAATAAGTGTGTGATAGAAATTTCGGTACTACATATTGAGTTTGAATTATCAATGTATTAAATTACAACTTCCTTAGAATAGCAAATTCCTATAGTGGAAAACAGTCTATATATAGTGACTGGAATATTCCCATAAAATGGAATGAAGTTATAAATATCACTTTCATATATCAGAGGCAGGGAAAAGATCTAGAAAATGAAATGAAGTTAAAAAGCCTTTCAAAAGTGAAAAATGTGTAATGTTAGAAATATTGGTCTCTTTGTAAGGCTTACGTCTACTAGACTATTAGAGCACCACAATTTTATCACGACTTTTAAGTTGGGCATCTGGTAGGCTAAATGTGTCTAGGGATAGTGGACTGACCCTTGTTTGGATCTAGGTTGTTACATGATGTGTGAAAAAAGTAGAAATGAATAATTTGTGAATATTAAATTATACAGTGAGCATTTATATTCTTAACAATTAAGCTGATGGAGCATGTGAGATTTTGACAATATATATCATGCTTCAACGTTGCATCTCATGTGCAAACCCCACTTGCGCGTGCAAGTGAACCAAGCTGTCTTATAACTAAGAAATGAAAGAGAACAATTACACTAACAACAGAATGGGAAAAGGGGTAAGGTCTGAAAGAAAAAAAAAAACATTGCCCACAAAAATTATTGAACTGAGCTATGATACCATGTCAAGTTACCAATTACTCTAAAGCTTAAACTATTAGAAAATGGACTCAATAATTTGTGTTGTATTTTAACATATATGATTACCATATATTAATCATGTTTAATTAATTTTTTGATTGATTCTAGAAAGATTATGAGGAATTTCAACTCGAGATAAGCGTACTAACAAAAAGAAATACTAGTGAATGCATATAACTGGAGTTGCTAAAATGATCAAACACCAGGCCACCTTTTCTTCACTTGCAAAGAAAGATAAATTGAATTCAACAGCACGTAAACACCCAAAGTGGTATAGCACTATAAACAGCTCCTTGATGCTTCCATACCTTGGAATCCCTCTCTGAGGAGCCATGACAGACAAGTATGATTCGCTTACTTGCTTTCCTGCCCCCTGAACTTCCACCAGCAACAGGTGAACCTGGGGTCTGTTGCATTTACATCAGAGTTGCCAATAAAATTCAAAGTAAACTACACTATAGGGGACTCCAAAGACAACTTGAAAGGTGGATGCATTTTTCAATAATCACACAATAAGGACAATAAGGATTCTTCATAACTAATGTTTCCGCATAAGGTTTAACATATACAAGACTATACCTGTGATCATAAAAAGTTAAAAAGCAGAATTAACGGGATAAACACAACAAACAAGCAACAACAATGATATTAGACTTTTCTGGATCTGATATTCCATATTATGCACAAACACTGATGTACTCTGGAAATTGTTACTTTGCGTATATGATGGAATCAAGAAGATGGCACATTCAGAGTATAGTCCAAGTATATGCAGCAGATACATCCACCGATTTAAAAGTTTTACAGGAAGTGTATGGAAGGTTGCCATGACTACAAGCCTAAATTCCAAAATTATTTGCGCAGGTTGGCTACTATCAAAATCAATTTACCGTTGTGATAGCAATGCCCCAATAGTTGGTTGGTCCTCTGTTAAAATGAAAATTTGGGAAGAACAATCTTGTAGTAGGCAAAATTAGACCATCAACCATTTCATAGCTTCTCCTATCATCCAAATAATGTAGTTCACACAAAATATAGGATTAAAAAGATCATTTCCAAACACTAGATGTCTTCTGGGAAGGAGAAAGCATAACAGAGGAAAATATAAAATCACAATGGCAATGCAAAATGTAATCAATCTTGCCAAGTTCAGAAGCAGTACATAATGCATTGCAATCGTAAACATATAACATATAATACATTATGGTTACAAACACACAATTCAGTTTCAAGGATGTTTCACTGTTCAACCGCACTGAAAACTGCAATAAGAAGAGAACAAAGATTGGCTCAAAAGTTTTTACATGTAAGGTTCCATTGTTAAAACATGGCAATTTATAAGGCATGCCACAAGGTGTATATCCAGCAAATTAAATAAACAGTTGACACATTTGGCCATAGAAACCCTATTCCTCTCCCTCTCTCGTTTCTTCTCAGTCCAAGGCTGCATAATGTTCTTTCTCACTTCTCACTTGAAATTGACACATAATTCAAGCAATGATGAAGTCAAGATATGAAAAAAGGGTTTCATTCCATACTTGTGGTTAACCTTGCCCACAAAGAAAGTTGTTGACTTCTTGTCATTTATTTAACTATATTGCCAGGCATAAAATGTTTGTGTACCTGATTCAACCGATTGAGACAAATATATGGAGATCCACCCTCAGTTCGTGGGGTAAAATCTAGCACACTTACGCCGCAATTACTCTGAAGTAAAACCCTGAAGTACTCAGTTCCTAATCCTGGTAATGGGAAGAGACAGGAAAAACGAGAAGAAAAAGTCATTCAGAGTGGCAATTCATATAATTCACTGCCACTTTACAGAAATTGACAAAGAGTACCAATGGCTGTAGCAACGAGAGCCTGGTTAACAGCATTGTGAGCAACCACGAGAACAGACCTGCTATCGTGTAAAAGGATTTTATCCCAACAGCTTCTAGCACGTTCCCATAATTGCCTCACCGGATAGTTACTATCTATACAAAAATTGGCTGGATCTATTTGCCACTTGCGAAAAGCTTCGCCAAACTTTGCTTTTCCTTCATGTTTTAAGAGACCCTAAAGTCAATAAAAGCATCAGCAGCTACTACAAACTTTCTACATCCACCTATCATTTGAATGTTATTGCAGTATCTTTGAAAAATGTTACACCTCTCGAGAAATAAATGCAGAGATATCAAACTAACTTGAAATGAGTACAGGTCAATTTCTCTAAGATCAGAATCAGTAAGTATGTCCTCCTTTCGAGTACCCCATATGATTTCAGCCGTTCTCTTTGATCTAGTCAGTGGACTGAAACACACAAACCCACCATGGTTCAGTTGGAGCTAAAATACGAGGGAGATAATTTAGTCATCTTAGCTCAAGAATATAACCAACACATGCCTCAAGATACCCGCTTTCATTATCAATGTTTATTAAATCATAATTTAAGTGACACAGAAGGCATCACTTGTATATCTTATCTTGTAATTAGTAATTTCGATTATACGTTAGAACATGAAACGAAATAATCAATAAGCATTTGCCCTAACTACACTAATACCAATGAAAAGTCAAAAACTAAAAATACACAAAAAAAATAAATAAAATCATACTTCAGAAGAAATGAAGCCACTGATAACAAAATTGAACAAGAATATCAAACCTTGAGAAGCAGATGTCAAAGGAATCATCAAGAAGCATTTGACGAGAAGTCTCCGCCTGCGACTCGCCTTTCTGAGTAAGCACAGAGAAATTGGAGCTTCCTTGAATCCTACCTTCCTCGTTCCACGTGCTCTGCCCGTGCCTAACCAGAACCACTCTCTTCGCCGCCCTAATCGGCGGAAACGGTGCTGAATCTCGTAGCTTTAAACTAAAATTCTCATTTTCTGTTTCCTTCGATGATGAAACTTCACCTAGAGGTACTTGTAAGCTAGTAGATCGAATTGAGAAGAAATTATTAGGGTTTAGTCTGTTGGTAGCGCGAGATCTAGGGTTTTTGCGGAGGGGAGAGAGAAGGTCGAGAGGAGCTGTGATGGAGAGCATTGTTTTCATGGAAGTGCTTTTGATTGTTTTCTGCGTTTTATTTGTTTTGGCGCTAAAACAGTAAATTAGTTGGTTTTGTATGGTTACCGTTGATTCTATCGCTTCGAGGAGAAACGGAAATTGGAGAAGGCATGACACGTGCAGCTCACAGATACGTTTTTTTTTTGTTGTGAATTTTGGTTTTATTTTACTAACCAATTGGAATTCGACTTTGCTCGACAACGAATCCAACTCCGAACGTTTTAATGAATAAATTAAAATATGGGAATTATCTTTTTCTAATGCAACTTTAGAGAATGTTATCATATAAGGTGTTTTTTTGATTTTTTATTATTTTTTTAATTTTTCCTTCCGAGTCAACGATGAAAAATAAGGTGTTGAAGCTAGCTAGCTAGCGAGTCAAACAACACTAGGAATCATGGATGCAGAAGTTCAATCCAAGCTAGGAAATAATTACGAATTAGAGAAAATTGATGTATTTTAATTTTTATGGAATTAATTTTTTTTCCTTCTTCTACTGTTAGTTAAAGTCAAATTGACAAGTTTTAATTTAAGCATTTTCTGGTTAATCAAATTTATTTGAACATTGTTGTGCTATCTAAGTTTGGTCGGAAATGAATGGGAAAGACACATTCTTTTATGTTATTTTTGAAGATTGTGGCACACAAGGTGCTTGATATAATGTCTAAGAAAGAAAATTTACATTTTTTTCTCGAACCGTTAACAAATGTCACTTTGACTATCTATCCATATGCAGTAACAAATATTTCGGAACTATTATGGACCAACATATCTAGCGAAAACAATTGAAGCATGATTTTTATTAATTACAACCAACCATCGATTCCCTCCGTTTCAAAATTGGAAATACATTAAAAATTAACGATTTTTACAAGTAATGTTTCATTAAAAAATTTACATAAGGAAAAAAAAAAACGTTTTCAAATAATTATCTATAACTTGGGAGTTGGAGGTAGTACCTTTCTTTTTGGACAACCAGTCCTATAATGACCTTTTTTATGACAATAACCGCAAGTTCTTTGTTGTCCTTTCTGCTGACTTAATTTGATTGTAGAGTTTAACTTAGTAATATCCTTTGGTCGCCCTTTAGTTTTAACAGGGGCAGAGGGATCAAAAATACTTACATGATGTCTATTACTTTCTTTTGAGTTTTCCTCTACAATTACATGAATATTTGTAGCAACTTCATTAATTGCTTCAACATGTTTAGTGCATTGTGTCTTCTTTCTTTTTGCTTGATCTTTTAAAAAGCAATCAAGCTGGCCATCAATCTTCTTAATCTCCAAAGCTGAATCTTTTACATGCTCGACCACTTCCATAAATTTAGCTTGAATGGACCACAAAGTTAAGGGGGTCACACCAACTTGATTAGATGATTGTTTACCAACATTTCCAACCTTATATCTAGCATTGATTGTCCATCAAGGTAAAATAAAATGCTCAGGAATGACAGTTAATTTTTGTTATGAAGGATATGCTTGCACAATATTTCATCTGTTACAAACTTGGCACAAAAATATCTTGCACTTACACACATACCTCCAGATAATCTATATTCGATAACTTTCCATGTACTTTTGTCATCATTAATGAAATCTACCCAATATATGTTAAGTTCAACCTCTTTACTCAATATTTCATGAAAACAATCAAATGAAGCCTTTCACTCTTTTTTGTAGATCTCAAACAACTTACGAGTACTTAAAATCTTGATCTTCCTCAACAAGCCATCAAGATTTAACTGCATTTTCATAGTGCACAACAAATTCATTTAACATGGTACTTGAATTAACATATCCATCGAAAAATGCATGCATGCTCTCACTTTTCCCACTTGTTGTCATCCCAGCAAAAAAAGTATCTTTCAAATATGCCTTTGCCCAATACTTGCATAGATTATATACATGTTTGCCAGCCAACTATTATGTGGAATTCGATAACTTTCATTTAACTTTATTTAACCACTCTCAAATTTTTTAATTGTTTGACTTTTTACCCATTTACTGTGATCTTTATCAAAGTTATCATAACGACTACGTAATGATTAAAAATTCTCCAAGACATGTTTCTTGATATGCCATGCACAAAATCGATGTCAGACATTTGGAAAGATTTGTTTAATTGCATTGCCTATGGCTTTATCTTAATTAGTAATAATTGCAATTGACGGCAACATGCATCGTAGGAACTGTTCAAACAACCACACAAATATTGTCTCTGTCTCATCATGTAGTAATGCAGCACGAAATAATATGGATTGCCTATGGTAATTGACTCTAATAGACTGAACAAATAGATGTTAAAATTTATTTGTCTGATAGATTCCATCAAATACTACAACATCGCCAAATTCAGCGTATGATGCTATAGACATTCCATCAGGCCAAAATACACTCCAAATGCATTCTAAAGTAATGTGTAGGATCTGAAGCAGATTTTTCTTCAAAATGCTTAATAATACCGTAACATTATTGGTTGATATACTTTTTTCGTTCATTGGATATGGTCGCTGAACATTATTTTGCAGTTATGCCAATTTCATCAATAATATAAAGAACGCCATTCATAATCTTTGAGATTTGAGATGGTCTAAATATCGTTCCATTAAATCGAAACAATGGAACACTAGAGATTTACACGCAGCAGAAAAATGATATTTGTTATGAGAACGATATTTAATTACTTTGGACGGAGTAGTAGTGAGGTCATGATTATGAACATCATGAAACTTGTCTATGACCCATTTTTCATAAGGTGAGAGAGTAATTTGCATCATCGCACTACACCCTGTTCTTGTTTCCCTCCGACACGTTTTGGCTCTTGTCCTTAAGTCTCTTATCATTTAAAACTTTAAAACCTTACTTGTTACAGACATATTGCCTCCTACATATTGTGTTTGTCGTCCGCTTCTTGTGAGAATCATGAATACGTATACCAAAACCTTTCATATTTGCATATTCTTTATAAAATTTATATGCTTCTTCATGTGTATTAAACTCTCTCCCAGGCATCTCTTCAACATGAACCTGATTGATTTCTTTGTGACCATCTCTTCCACTTAGCATTGCACCTTCCGTCATTTTCATGTGTTAAATTCTGCAAATTTAAAGTCTTGGACAATTCTGCCTCTGCTTATGGGTTTCGTCAACCATCTATGTTTTAATAATTAAATTCGGCATTAGTACTTCCAATTCATAGTATTAAAACATATTAAAAACAAAGCAACTTTGGAATTTATTTCAATTTGGGAGCTAAACAAACCCGCAATTTTAATTGAACAAGAAAAATTCTAAATTTTACTCTGATTTGGGAGATGAAGAAACCCATAATTAAATTGAACAAGAAAATTCCCAATTATACAATGACTTCAAATTGAAACACCCCAGAGAACCTGTTCGTTCGTGTGAGAGAGATGAAAAGGAATCGCAAGGGAAGGGAATATGGTTGTTGTTTTGCAAGGAGAGATTGACAATGACGAGAGAAGACCCGCAAACGAGAGGTTGAAGCTTTGTTGAGAACAGAGAACCCTAGTAACGGTAACGAGGAAAAAAAAAAGGGAAGAAATAAAAAAAAAAACTAATCAAAACGGTATAGTTTAGTTAAACACCTTAGATAGTATTCTCTAAGGCTGCCTTAGGAAATAAGTTCCCTTAAAATATTTAATATTTTTCAGTCTCAATGAGCTAAATTTATCGAATTTGAAACCGAGTCATTAAATTAAACGACTTATTTTTTGAACTTGACTCGTTAAATTAAATGAGATCTTTCTATTAAATTTGATTGAAATTTTAAACGTCTCACACGAACTCACACTTTAATTCTTTAAAGATGAATTAGCTTATTTAACCAATGTTGCTTATTGTAGTTATGCAATCACTAATTTTAGAACATAAATAATACTAAATACCCTTTTTGTTTACAAAATGTAAGGTTCGTTTTTAAATTTTTATATCAATCTAAAACAATTCTAAATACAAAATTGTATAAAGGAAAGAAAACAGAAGAGGAAACTTACAAAATTGAACCCCAAATAAGTTGAATAGATTTGGAGCAGTATATCATCAAAGCATCCTCTTGAGTATAAATAAAGTATCCAATTACGAGAAATAAAATGCAATAATAAATTTACTTTATACCGTAAAGGAAAAAGGTGCAAAACTGAGTTACTTTCATATTCCATAGATTGCTTGACGAAAATTCGAAAGAATACAGCAGGCAAAGGATTGAAACTGATTCTAATTTCATGGCAAAAAGCTTATGTGACCAGTAAAGGTAAGCTAAAAGAAAAAAGTACACTGATTTCGCATAGCATATACAGCAGTTTGTCATTGGGTGAGATGAAGTTATGGGTGACGATATGCAACCGTCTGAAGACCTTCAGTGGCCAGTTTGGACAAAACTTGATTGGATTAAGCAAGAGAACATCAACGAGGTCGGGACTTCTTGCTCCATTAATTTGTTGAGACTTGAAGGACTAAAATTGACGACAAGCTACAAGTCTGTGAAATCCATTGACCTGATTCGAGTAGGGCAACATATAAGATTAAGAAATTATAAGATGAAATAGCAAAATCAGATTGCATGCTTATGCCTCTAGGAACAGATCAGTTTTGCAATTATGATATGAAGAAATTTGCAATCAACTGAAAGCAAAGAAATCCTTATATGACCAATATCTCAATTGTTGAAGCGCGTAATCCAAAATAAAATATACAGTAAGAAGCAGTGAAGAGAGTGGCTGAACAGGATGAGTTTTGTTGTTTATACGTGCTGTTTCAAGAAACGCCAATTTACATTATTTAATATTCCAGGGAATGAAACAGGAAAAAGAACAATTCTTTTATCGTATCCATGAAATCATAATGAGGCATGAGAAATGTGTATAAATTAGGCCAAAGGATGTCTACTGCAGCAAAGTAGCCAAAAGCTTGCACCAATGCTGCAGCAGGTGAAATTTACACACCAGATGATTCAAGGAGAAATAATAGAGAAAAGAGGCGTGCAATATATGAGATGAATTACCTATGCTAGAATAGGATATCCATTATGCACTTCCTTGGAAGAAGTTCAATTTGATTTTGTTAACCCTTCTTCATAGAAGCATAATCAAGGTTCTCAAAGCTTGAATAATCTGAATGCTCATCATTGTCAGAATCTTCGTTATCACTGTCTTCAAGGTCTTCACTTAAACCTTCATCAGAATTCATCCATTCATCTTGACTCTGTATATGAATATTTTAGTTATATCTCTTGGAAAATAAGTTTTTTTTGGGGGGGGGGGCGGTGGATGGAGGGGCGGCGCGATCTTTATATGTTAAGGACATTTGAGAGAAGGTTTAAATGGTATTTAGACTTTGCATTAAACATCAATTGTGTAACTTCTTATCTTTATGGGACATTTCAAAAAGGAAATTATGTCATATAAAGTGGGACAGATGGAGTGTGTGTGTGTGTGTGTGTGCTTGTTTCTTCTCAATGAGTGGCCCCAAGGATTGATACTTGACACCATGGGGTTATTTCTTCAAGCTTCAAGTCTCAACCATATCTCGCAAACCCCTCATAGAGATGCACGAATGGTAAAAGAGAAAATGAGACTCCCCATGGTGGACAATGGACATATTTACAGTTGTAGCCAAGTCACGACAGGAAACATCAGCATAAATGCAGAAAAGAAGCCTCACCACGTTGGACTCTAGGACATTATCAAACTGGCTTTCCTTGTCTGAATTCCAGGTCTTATTGTCCCCTGCATCTTTTGCATCACCCTGTACACAGACAGCCAAAAAAAAATAAAAATCAGATATCATTTTAAAAAGATTTCTGAGTCCTTGAGTATATAAATCCCCAAAAAAAGAAGAAAATAAAAAAAATCTCCCCTCCTTTGCAGCAACTATGCTACCATCCAATCAACTTCCTATCAGAAAAACTTTATTCAGCAGCTCATTAAAGTTTTATTATTTGAGGAAGGACGACTTCTAGGAAATATTAATATTAAGTGACAATTCACCTTGTATGATAATGTTATGACATACTGTGCAACACTTTACGTGGATGAGCATTACTTTCACTTTTCTTATTTTATTTAGTTCGCTGAAAATTAATCTTAATTTGTATCTAGCTGATCATTTGTTTTTTTGGGTAATCTGTTTGGAATTGTACAAGGATTTCACCGGATGTGGGTACAGATATTTCAGATATTTATGTTTATTTTATTGTACATAATGGATACGGATAATATCCATCAGATACGAATATATAGACATTAACCAAAGAAATCAAGCAATGAATAAGCCGAAGTGCTGTATTTGTACATGTATAATGCATGAAAGACGTTATTTACCAACACTTACATTCTCTGCTTTAAGTTGCTCCATTGCTTTCTCCAGTTCGACTATGTGTTGACTGAGAGCCTGTACAATATAAGTTCATGCGAGTGTGATATATTAAAGGTGAGGAAACAAATTGTGGGTGCTCAGAATGAGTACAATTAAAAATAAGATTATTATTCATTTAATGAAACATGTCAACACGAAAAATTAGATGACCTCGTATCGCTGCAAAGCCCTCCATCGCCTCAATGCTCGAGCCTTTGTTGGAAGGTTTCTTGGCCTCAGGCTAATGGGCCGTCGATAATTCTTCCCACGATAGTAAATGATAGCATAACCTTTTGGGACGTTTACTATATCCACCAGTATTCCACCACTCTCAAATTCCAATAATCTCGCAGTTTCTTCTACAAAGGCTAGGTCTTTCTGTTTCGATATCAGCTTCACAAGTTCTCTATGCTTCCAATGCAAATGCATGTTCTCGATTACACCATCAAAAACGCCACGAATACCTGGTAGATCACCACACACACATCATTAATCATTTATTTTAGAATAGTATACACATGATGAGGTGGCGATAACTCACCAAGTGGCAAGTATGGCTTCATTCTTAATCCAACTCTACGAAACATAACTCGTTCCTCATCAGTGATTGTCTCCTGATCTTCAGGAGGACCAACTGGGAGCCAGGATTCTCTTATCTTGATTAACTCTTTCTCGGCCTTAGAATTCTTGGCCTGGGCCTGTTGATGTATTCAAATTATTTCACATCAATATATCTGACAGGCATAAATAAGCATATGCATACACGACAAAGCAAGATGGTAAACTGATAAAGCATAGAACATTAGTTTTGACCAATAAAATTGTGGAATGTCTAAATTGCCGTTAATGAAATTGGTGAAGGGTCGGAATTGCCATTAATGAAAGGCATAGTCACAGCCATCTTTTAATACTAATAAATAAAAATGAATTTACTAGAAGGACCTACAAAAGCAAGCAGGCTCATAATGGCATGACGCAAGTAATTCTGTAATTTAAACTTACTGCCTTTATGGTAAAAATTAATATAAAAGGCGTACTCACAAGGAATAGTTTACGTTCAAGCCGCTTGACAACTCTGGCAGTCTTTGATCTGGACACTTCTTCAATCATCTTATCTTTTTCTTCAGAAGATATTTCTCCTCCCCACTGGGCCTGCGCCTGATAAAACTCGGCCAGAGTACCTGCAAGTGCTTGTCCCTGTTCACCAGTTGGAGCTGCTTCCCCTGCTCGCGGCCCCACTTTATCTTCAACATCTTGTATCTGTTTTTCAGCTTCTTGTATTTCAGCTAAACAGCTCGCAGAAGTTGCTTCCCCTGCTCCCCTGCGCACTCTCTCTTCAACATCTTGCATTTGTTTCGTCACTTCCTGTCTCTCCAGTAAAGCAACAGCCACACTTTCTGGAACAAAATCCTTTCCACGGTATATGATAATATAATATTTGTTTCTTAGTAGTAAGACACCTCCTGTTAGTTTCTGTGATATGGTTCAGGCGTTAGAATCGCATCTTTATGATTGCCCTAGTTCCAAATGGTGATATATTCTATAGCATTCTCTGGTATAAACCAGAAGTTCAACCATATTCAACTAACCAAGATATTGCACCAGATGATCATCTAACATCAGTTTCAGTATGGCAAAAGTAGAGGAAGATAAGAAGAAATCATTGTCAAATTGAGAAACAGCTAACAGACCTTTAACTCCTCAGCCATTAATAAATTGTTAGTGTTCTGGATTCCACGCTTCACAGCAATTTTCACAACTAGGCTTTTCTCCCAAAGCTTGACTATTGCTGCAGCCAGTCCCTGATGATTCCTATTTCTCCCTTCGTGAAGGAATCGATTGTTAAATCAATTTCAGAACTAGTAATGGAGAACCAAATAAATTAGTTACATGGAGGACAATACCTAGAGCAAAATGACATGGAAGGGATTTAGCAAGTTTTCGTAAATTAGTCATCTCCGCATTTGTTAACCGAGGTCGCATGCCAGTCGGAAGAAGCCGGAAAGGTGTTTTGTAGCCAGGAATTTTCTGATTGAGTAAATCAGCATCTACCGGAAGTATCCCTCTACCCCACCAGTCCTCAAACCTTGGACCTAAGCCATCTAGTTGGCTATTGAACTCGGCTTCCTCTTCAGTCATGCTCTTGACACGGTCTATAACAACTGGTTTGCTATTGGTAGGAACTGAACTATTGGCATCGCCATTTGTTGCAGTTAGATTGTGAGAAAAGGTAACGTCTGAAACAAAAAGGGTATCACTTTCTCTGACGGTGGATTGTGGCCTTGAAGAAGGCCCTGCATAATTGCTTCCACGGTACACCATCATAACACTTCCGGACCTCCATATGACTAATCCTCCAGTTCGACGCTGACCATTATGATATACATATAATAGAAAGTTCATAAATTTTTGTAGAAGACATACATAATTAACTAAAACAAAATAAATAGTGATGAAAACTACTGAAATGGACTAGAACTTTTAACCTCTTTAAAACTATTTGCTTGCTTAGATTTTTGCTAGGGAATTTCCATTTCTTTAAAGCAGTGGTGATGCTGAATGTGAAATTTAAGGGATCGAGGAAAAGCTGCCCATGTTTTCGGCCATGAAGAGCTTTGCTGCTGTACTTTCATAAGAGTTTTCAAAGAGAAATAATAGTGGTTTGGTTGTCCCCATAATACAATTTTTTTATTTTTTTTTATTTTTCACATTTCAGTATTGAGTCTAGACCATTTATCTATACAATAACATATTGTCTAAGATTATACTGTAATTTCTAGTTAGGCTTAGTGAAGTGTACATGTATGTACTCTAAAAACAATAAGCAGCACCTAAAAAACTAACAACACAATGCACACAATGTGTAATTGAGATGTAAATTATTCACAAAACAGAATTTTCATTGATTCAATGATTCCTTCCTATAATTCATACCATAAACTTCAACAAAATTCACCAACCTCAACAATCTCATGAGCAGTCCTCATATCCCGTGCCAAGGATTCATGAAACTTAAGCCTAACCAACTCTGATTTCCTCCACTGATCATGAATCTTCTCAAGAACCGCCCCCGTAACTCCTGCCTTTGCCACACTAACCCTCTCCCTAATGGTCATCCCCAATCTCCTCAACCTCCTTAGCTCCTCATCCTCAATTGTCAGCTCCGCCAATGTAGGTGCTTTAACCGCCCTTTTCCTCGCCCCTCTCCCACCCTCCTCCTCCACCTCCACCTCCTCCCTCTCCCACGGCAACACAGTCCCATCCCTATCATCCTCAGCCAAAATCATATCAGGCCGAACCCAATCCCTCCTCAACAAATCCCCCAATCTCTCATCCCCAGTCACCCCCATTGTCCCATTTTCTCCGTCCGCTTCCTCTTCCTCATCCTCATCATCAGACCCTAATCCTAAATTTCTCAACCTAAGCACAATTCTCTCAATTGCAGTGGTTCTTGTGGGACTATCCACATCAAGATTCCGGCTTTCGGGGTGTTTGGTGAGCTTTGATTTGGAGGGGGTTGGAGTTGATTGGTTCAAAGGGTTTGGAGAGGGCCATTTCTTGAGCCAAGGGGCTGAGTTTATTGGGTTGTTTGTGGCGTTTGATGGGTTTTGATTGGGTGGTGATGGGGTTTTAGAGGTGGTGGTGCGGAGAGCAGAGAAGGGTTTAAGGAGAGAGAAGGAGGGTTTAGGGGAAGGGGAGAAGAAGAGAGGGTTAGAGGTGAGTGGAATTGTGTTTCGAAAAGGAAGGTCTGGTAGTCTCATTGTTGATATGTTCATCTCATCTCGCTTGACAGTCCTCCTTGTTAGTTACACTAATGTCTGTTTTTCAGTTTGGGAGAGAGACGATGGATGATGATAAGATTTTCATTTAGACTCTAGATATTTATATTTTTATATTTATATCAGGGGCTCCTAATATTCAAATAAATAGATTTATCACATGAATAATTTAAACCCCAATTGGATCTCACATTTATGTAAATATATAAATTTCATAAAACATTTTACAAAATTATCATTTTTCTGACAAAATATTTATTTATTTAATATTGACTATAAATATAAATATGTAGCATACATATTACTTTCTTCATTCACAAAAAGTATATTTAAACTTTTTTACTCAATAATAAAATCCTTATTCAAACTTAAATGAGATTTGACTCAAGTTATACAATAAAATTACTAATATATTCCACCGTTAAATTGTAAGGCTTAGCATTAATATAAATTTATTTAAAGTATTAAAAGCAACAAATATTGTAATTAATATTGTTTTTTATTAATTTATAATAGTTACTATTGTTTAGATTAAATTTAAGTAAAATCTATTATTTTTTAAATATCATAAAAATAAAGAATCCACATGATATTTGAATGACATCTCATGGATCCACCTAGTATGGTTAAGACCGTAAATAGAATTGTGATCAATTTGAGATTATTTGGATAAAAATTTGATATGAGCTCGATTCGAAATATTAACAAGTAGAATATAAGCATATTTTTAATTTTAATTAATTATTTAAACTTTATCAAATTATTTTTCTATTGATATTTAATGTTACTCGCTCAAAAATTTTAAACTATTCGGACTCGATTCGTATTCGTATTTGATTCAGTAGTAAAACAATACATACACAAACTCAATTTTAAGCTCAATAAATTATGTGAGTAGAATTCGAGCATATTAATACTCAATTCAATTCAACTCGTTTATACTTTTAAATATGATATTGACATTTAATCTCATGCAATGCATGGTATTTCTAGAAATAGTTTGAACCATTATTTAAATAAGATTAATGATTGTAACTTTATTTAACATCTAAGAAAATTTATGTTATAAGTCATCTATTGAGTTTATTTTTATTTTAATTTTTTTCTCTCACGCACAATAAAATGATACCACTTTTTTAAAAATAGAGAGAAATGAAAAAATAAAAATATTTTTCAAATCGGTTCATGATTTGATGAGTACGGATCGTGTACCAATTTGCTGAGTACGAGTAGGTCTCAATTTGCTAAGTACGGGTGGGTCCCAATTTATTGGGAGGATTACAGTCTAGTGATTTTTTAAAATAAATATCTTAATTTTAGAAAAAGAAAAAATTATATAAATTAAATGAGAGTATAACTGGACTGTGACAGTGTATAAATGGTTTAACCATTTATGAACCATTCAAGTCCGCCTAATTTTACAATCCATTCAAAAATCCATTAATTTATAAACACATGTGACTCAATGAATGTGCAAGTGTATACAGTCAAATTATAGTATAAAAAATATCAATTTCATGATGACTGAATTTATCAATTATGTACGAATGTAGATAATTCTTTAACTTATCTAACAAAACGAAAAGGAGTTGAATTTTTGTATTAATTAAAACTAATTATCAAATTATTAAAATAATTAAGTTTAACAATGATAGAAAATGGTACCAAGATTTTGACTTCTCCTATCCATTTATAATCAAAATTAACCAATTAATCATGCAGTTATGGAATTTATCTGTTTTGACATTAGAATTTCTCAATTTTAGATCACTACTCTTATCTTATCAGTTTCACAGTCTCCATATGAAATTTAAATAATTTGAAAAATATTAAATTTTTTGGAAATTTCAGGATTCATTAACATATAGTCTAATTACTATCGAAACCGCACAAGTCACCTTAAACTATCTCTAGCAAAGTTTAACCTATGGTTGTGTATTAATTTGTACTCATTAGTCTTTATCTCTCGGTTATTAAACTATATGACAATTAATCATCTAAATAATGGTCACTCATTCAGAAGCATTAAACTCTAATACACAACTCAAAACGATATAAATTTACAATAAAGCATGTAAAAATAAAAACTTTAATTACTCATGGATAAGTTTCATCTAATATTAGTACAAAGATGATTAGTTCATACTAAAATTAAAGAACAAAAAAAAAAAATTAGAATTACAGAATTCATAAGCGATTCAAATAATGAAGCTTCCGTTTTGCGGTGAAAAGCTGATCTCTTATCTTCATCTTACAAAGTTGCACTAAAGCTCTCTAAACCCTAATGGAAACTAGAAATGAACAATAGATGATCCAATTACATATGGGTGTCTTTCTATTTATATGCTACGTTTTTTATCTCCGATTCAGCGTAAAAATATCAATTAAAAAATTCCGGTTCGCGTCCTCCAAGCCAAAAATTGTCAAAAAATAGAAAATTCGCTCTGACCCGGCTCACAGTTGTGAGCCTTGCTAGAAAATGCCACTTTGTCCTATTAATTATAGTTTTGCCCTTCTTCAACCCCGATTTATCCTTGTCCATTTTTAACTCAAAATAGCCTCCAAATAGGTCCAAAAACCTACAAAATAAAGTTCAAACAAAGAGTAACAATCCAAGCTAAAATTAGAACGAATATATTCAACTTTGCGTGAATTAACCGAGCAATTTCCATAAAATCAAGAGAAAAATTATCAAAATACAAGATTTAAAATCATCTTATCACTGTGTAAAAATTTATAGTCCTTATCCATTTAATTGAGAATGGATATAGTTAATCCATTAGATGTTAATCTATTTTGTCAACTTGTCTACCAAATTTTGAAGGAAGTGGGAGTTTAATTATTGTGGTGGACAGATTTTGTATGTATGCCATGTTCATACATGCGTCAGCAGAATTTAAGGTTGACGAGGCAGGCTGTCTCTTCTTCAAAACATTATCAAGTATTGGGATAGGCCTCAAGTGATCATGATACGGTGTTCATAGGTAAATTTTGGACCGAACTGTTTAATATATGTGGGATGGACTTGAACTTTTTATGAGCTTTCATTCCATCCAAATGAAAAAATAGGGAGGGTAAATACAATTTTGGAGCTCTACTTGAAGCACTATATAAGTGCTAATAAGCAGGAGTAGGCCAAGCTCTTTGATGTGGCACAATTTTCCTACAATATGCAAATGAGTGAGCCAATCAAAAAGAGCTCTTTCGAGGTTCTCATGGAGCGACAACCGTTGTCATTATATGCCTTGGCGTCCACTTATGAAAGCAAGAGCCCCAATGCCTCTAATGTGCTCAAATCTTGGAACAATCAAATGGATGTGGTACGTTCAAACCTTGACAAGATAGCGAGGAAGACAAAAAAAATGGACAGACAAGAAGATATGTTTAGTGGAGTTTGATGAAGACGACTTTATTATAGTAAAGCTCTTACCTCAACAATTCAAATCATTATATAAGGTGCACAAAGGGTGGGTATGGAAGTATAATGTCCCTTCCTGATTGTTGGATGAGGTGGGAATGTGTCTTACAATCACCACAAAGACTTAAAATTCAATCAATATTTCATGTAAGTCTCTTGAAGACCTAAGCTGAGGTATATTACAAAGAACACCAACATTAGTTGTCAATTCTTTCGATAAAGAAGTGGCGGATCGAGAACTAAGGCGGCATGGTGTGCTAAGAACTAAGGAATACCTAGTCATGGGGAAGAACTTTTTGGACAATGAAGCTAGTTGGGAGGCTGAATAACTTCTTTAGCAATTCGAGGATCATCTCTAGCAGTTCCATAAAGAATGCAGGTCGATGGCTTAGTGAATTTGAGTAGGGGAGAATGTCACAAGTGGGTTGATTTCAAGGAGGATGTTAAGATACCAGACAATGACTTGACACTCATAAGACAATTATGGTCTTGTTTTGCACAACATATTTCATAACATCTTAAAGTTTATTTGTAATTAAAATAAATTATAAGCTGAAAAAAAATTTAAAAAAAAGACTATTAACTTACTTTTTCAAATAAACTGAAAATACTGTTATACTCAACTTATAACTTTTTAAAAATTAGCCAAAAACAAACACTTTTAAGATTTATTTATTTTTTTTTTTGGGAAAAAGCTATGATCTTTTTTAATAAGCTATAATCTATAACATGTTACACACAAAAGGTATCTTTCTATAACATTCTTATATAATTTAGACATGCGTAAAATATATAAATATCTTAGATGACTGTGGAATGATATGGGAATCCTTAGGTTAAAATGATCTTAAGTCATTCTTGAAAGAAGTTAAGGACTATAAATGGGTGTTCCCTCCTTTTTTTTTTTCTACTGTATTAGTTTTAAATTATCTTGCGAATAATAGAAGGAAGCGTATTCACTCTTTTAAGGTGGGTGCAAGTACTACGTTCCGCATGACAGTTGGTATTTTAACGTGCAAAAGAAATTAATGAGATGAATAATGCTCAAATTTAGGACTATAATATACTTTAGTTTTAGTTTATTATGGTTTATAGAAACATACATTCCAACTGCCATCTTTTAGTTTTTCAAATATTGATTTATGTAGCAGTTTCAAGAAGATTTCCTTCAAATTTTCATTAATTTAAGAAAACAATTTAAATTTTTATTTTA
>JAUMHB010037101.1:9501-19718 GCA_032359685.1 Pittosporum tobira | reverse complement strand
GGAATGATGAGAATGCTATTTGTTGGCAATTGGGAATGATGAGAATTTGGAAAACAAACTGTCAGAGATCTTGTGGACCACCATAATCTCTTGAATTTAAGTTGGAATTATGCAATTTTTTGGCAAAAATCGTCATCCAAATCTGGTGATTTGGTTCTGGGGTGGGGAGATGGGTCCTGTAGGGAGTTAAGGTATGGGGAGGAATCTGAAGCAGCCCAAATTCTCAATAATCGGGTCAAAGATGAGACCCAACAGAGAATGAGAAGGAGAGTGTTTCAGAAATTGTATTCATTGTTTGGTGAATCAGATGAGGAGTGTTATACTTTTGGTTTGGACAAGGTTACAGATACTGAAATGTTCTTCCTTATCTCGATGTATTTTTCATTCCCCCGAGGAGAAGGTGCCCCTGGGAAGTGTTTTGGATCTGGAATATATGTGTGGATTTCAAATGCTATAAAATCATCCACTGAGTACTATTTTAGGTAATTTCTTGCAAAATCTGCTAGTATCAGATCCTTGGTTTTGATCCCTACTAATGTTGGGGTGGTCGAATTGAGATCCATGAGATTTATACTGGAAAGTTTACAGCTTCTGCAGTCCATTACATTTACATTTTCATCATTTTCGTCAGTTAGTAAGCTAAAGCCAATAGCAATTGCTTTGAATTTGGGTATTGTGGAGCAACCAACAATCACAAAAATTTTCGGGCAGCTTCAATAAACATCAAACGACTGTGGTACTTTCAGGCATTCAACAATTGAAAATGACAAATTCACATATGAAACGACTGTGGTATTTTCAGAAATGAACTTTTGTTTCTATTATACCCTCAATTCCACACACTTAAAAGAAAATATGGCAGAAATTTGTCAAGAGAATGAACCTGGAATGTATTTAATTGCTAAATTAAAAATTTAATATAATTTTTAAAATTTTTAAATTTTTAAATACAAAATTTATTTTCGATCAAAATTTAAGGTGTAATTTATTATTCAGTCTTTCAAAAAATTATGCCATGTTTGATGTACAACTAACTCAGTTCTTTTTGAAGGGACCTTCCATCGCATAGATAAAAAGGGTGGTGCGTGGTAGAACGGGCGCGTACTCATTGTCACTCCAAACCAAAAAGTGGTAAGGCAGGCGTTACCCTTCCACACACATGCACTGACACTTCTCCATCTCGGAGTTCGGACAGACATTACAGAACACAGATACTACGTTTCTTTCTCTCTCCTCGATTGCTTGCCGTCTTAGCTGTCGAAGGAGATACTCAATTTTATGTAACAAAAAAAAGGAGATACTCAATTTAGGACTGCACTTTCATAGTAAGCCGTGCTGTTTTTGTAATTTTGGTTTTGATTTTAGAAAATTGGTTGGTCTATAAATTAGTTGTAGATTATCCATTTACTGTAGTATATGTTGTGAAGGTCTGTCTAGTATTTATTATCACACTTAATTACCATTTATCTTGTTTAATTACTGTATTATTCCATTGTAACTGTTGATTAAACTGTAGATCAAGATGTAACTGCAATTGTGTCGTTCGTTCAAAATTATTAGGTTTTTATACGTTTACAAATTTTGGTTTTTCTGGGTTTTATCTGGTTTTTGAAAATTTCAATTATGTGAAGATAAGGATTGAGTTGGTTCTGATGACTTCACTTGCATTTTATCAGATATGGGGTGTTTGCTTTTGTTGACTTCCATCCAGAGATTACTAAAGTTAGAGCCTTGGAGAGAGTTGTTGTGGGATTTTTAATTTGTTATTGTTGAATTAGAGGACTGGGATTGGATTTTGCAGGCACTGGCGCTTGTGAAAATTGAATTGATGAATGTTTTGGCAATTTTGGTTGGTTGTTTGTGGTAATGGGTTGTGTTTATTCAAGGGCTTGTATTGGTGAGATATGCACACCGAAAGACGTCAAGGTTAGAGAAAGTGGTAATGTGAGAGCGGCTGAGATTGGAGTGTTCTCACCTGTTACTTCAGACGGGGAAGATGATGAAAGAAGAGATCAATCAAACCAGAGGGACCCTGAAGTTGGTATAAAAAGGTTGTCTAGGGTTTCATCGCAGTTTCTGCCTCCTGATGGTTCACGAATTATTAAGGTTCCAAACGGGCACTATGAATTGCGTTATTCATTTTTATCTCAGCGGGGGTATTACCCTGATGCTCTTGATAAAGCTAATCAAGACAGCTTTTGCATTCACAGTCCTTTCGGGACGAATCCGAATGACCATCTCTTTGGGGTTTTCGATGGGCATGGAGAATATGGGGCTCAGTGCTCACAATTTGTAAAGCAGAAATTATGCGAAAATTTGCTTAGGAATAGTCGGTTTCATATGGATGCTGTTGAGGCGTGTCATGCTGCTTTCTTGAAGACAAATTTGCAGTTGCATGGTGATACTTTGGATGATAGCATGAGTGGGACCACTGCAATTACAATATTGGTTCGGGGTAGGACTCTTTGTGTTGCTAATTGTGGTGATTCTAGGGCAGTTATAGCTGAGAGGAGAGGGACGGATATCGTGGCTGTTGACCTATCAATAGATCAAACTCCATTCCGGACCGATGAACATGAACGAGTTAGGCTTTGTGGAGCTAGGGTTCTTACCTTGGATCAGATCGAAGGACTGAAAAATCCAGATGTACAGTGTTGGGACACTGAAGAAGCCGATGATGGTGATCCTCCTAGATTATGGGTTGAAAATGGGGTGTATCCGGGTACAGCTTTTACGAGAAGTATTGGCGATTCTATTGCCGAGTCAATTGGGGTTGTGGCGAACCCTGAAATTGTGGCCTTGGAGCTTACAGCTGATCATCCTTTCTTTGTGATTGCCAGCGACGGGGTGTTTGAGTTCCTTTCTAGCCAATCTGTGATTGACATGGTAAGGTATTCATTATCTTATTTGGTTTGCATGTTAAAAGATATTACAGTTATTTTTCTTGATTTATAAATTCCAGAGCTGCTTAAAAATATTCTGTGAAAAAGTGCTGCTTGCTGAAGATTCTTAAGAGCATACAGAAAATCTAAGTCATAGTCTCCCGGATTCAATTCTATACTCTTAGTCATCATTTGCTATCATTTAATTAGACACTTAACTTATAATATATGCCCTAAAAACTGTCGTAGTCTAAGATGACATCGGCTTGATTTGTTTCATAGTAAAAGATCCTATGTTTAAGCCTCAATTTCCATATTCTTTATTCAAACTTGTCACCAACAAAGAGATTTATGGCTTCTTGATAGGTAAGAGGGGTGAGCCTAACAGTTTTATCTCTTTTGTCCTCTTCATCGCTTCTGGAGTTGCATGTAGACTAGGGATGTAAATGTGCCGAACTGAGCTTGTTGAGCTCGGCTTGTTAGGGTAAAAGAGCTTTTTTCAAGCTCAATCTCCTCTTGTTTAACTAAACAAACGAGCTTAAGCAATATTGAGCCTGAGTTTTTTCATGAATAATTCGGAATATTTTATGTTATCTAGCTTTATCAAGCCGAGCTTGTAGGGCTCAAACTTGGCTTGCTAAATTAAACGAGTTTTTATTTTTCTAGCTCAATTTATGCTAGTTAAGCTAATCGAGCTTTTTATTGAGCTCTTGCTGAGCTTTAAACGAGTCAAGCTCAAGCTTGTTCGTGAGGGCTCGGCTCGTTTAAATCCCCTAATGTATACTTTCTTTTTCATTCGTATCATCGAAAAATAAGTCCAATCTAGAGTTTCTAATGCTTTTACAACTGCTAGGTTGCAAACTTTAAGGATCCCCGTGATGCTTGTGCCGCAATTGTTGCCGAATCTTATCGACTTTGGCTACAGTATGAAACCCGTACAGATGATATCACTGTAATAGTTGCACATATCAGTGGCTTAACAGATGTAAGAAAGCTCTTGTACTCATTAAGCATATCTGTAGGGAATTTTATATTAGTTTTTAAATTTTTTTTTTATATATTTTTTATAATATATTCCATGTGAATATTTGCGTTTTATGCCAGATTTCTGTTGGTCAAGCAGCAAGTTCGGGTGCTGTTTTACGGCCTCCACTCCCTCAATTTGTAGAGCTTTCTGGATCAGAGTCTCCTTCCACTATGGGACGGGCTTCTAGGCACCAGCGTGTGAGGCAAGATATATCAAGAGCACGCCTTCGTGCAATTGAAAGTTCTTTAGAGAATGGTCAAGCATGGGTCCCTCCTCCCCTGGCCCACAGAAAAACATGGGAAGAAGAAGTAAGTACTTAAATTCTTCTTTTCTTGTATGCAGCACAACTTTTTGTCATCGAGGAAGAAAGATCAAAATTTCTTAATATCAATCCTTACCTATTTACCTTTATGGTTGCTTAACAATTTCACTACAATTTGATACAGGCACACATTGAACGGGCCTTGCATGATCATTTTCTTTTCAGGAAACTTACTGATTCTCAGTCTCATGTTTTGTTGGACTGCATGCAAAGAGTTGAGGTTCAACCAGGGGAAATTGTGGTGAAACTGGTAACTTACTCCATAAACCTTATAATTTTATTTTGGTTTTTGTCAGAGTTCTTTAGGCTTCAACTGTTGTGCACATTAGTTGGCAACTAGAGAAAGATGCTTACGCTAAATTCATGGAGTTATTGGCTATTGTCCAAAAATTCTATGAATGTGCTTGAGTTGGAAATTTTAAATTTTAAATTCAAAAAATAGAAGGTATTTCTTCATATTTCAAGTGTCGAAGTATTGAACATGTTATGATGGCTTTAGATTCCTGCTATATGATTAAAAGGGCAGTCCAGTGATATTCCATCCTATGCTTGTTGTTAGGTGTTTTGGGGCCGGGGGGGATGGGATTTTGTTGTCCTACCTTTTAATTATATTTTGTAATGGCAACTTCTATTCATAGATCAGTTGGGAGTGATAGTCCTTACTGAAAAAAATTCCTGATATTCAAATAGTTAGCTGAAAGATACCTTCTCAATTTACATTTTCTCCTCTTATTATGTGCACATAAGCATGTGTAAGAAATTACTCGCAAGTGACTTGTGAATTTCAATGCATGAGGATGTTTCTTGTTAATGACAATATTTTTGAAAGTGAAACTGCAAGTGTAACAAATATCATATTTTGCAGGGTGGGGAAGGTGACTGCTTCTATGTTGTTGGCAGTGGAGAATTCGAGGTCTTGGCAACCCAGGTTGTTGTAATTTTTTTTTTCAATTCCTTAAAATTTATTACTCTAGTGTTGTTATTCCAGCTTCTCTCTTGAATTATCTTAGGCCATAGTCATCATCTGCTTGTTTCTTGTAGATACCAACTTTTATGCGAGTTCAGGCTTTACCTCAGTAAATTGACTGTATGTTATAATGACAGGAAGAGGCAACCGGAGAGGTGCCTAGAGTTTTACATAAGTATACAGCTGAAAAACTATCATCCTTTGGAGAGCTTGCGCTAATGTAAGAAATCTCTTTCTGCTAATTTTATATCATGGTATTAAAATATTAGTACTTGAAAAGAGAATATATGTGTATTCGTTGGCTCTTCCTACAGTTAATGATTTTTATTGGGTATGGCGAAGTACAGGTACAATAAACCCCTCCAAGCTTCTGTTCGTGCTGTGACAAGCGGAACTCTCTGGGCTTTAAAAAGAGAAGATTTTAGAGGAATTCTGATGTCTGAGTTTTCAAACTTGTCATCATTGAAGTTGCTTCGGTCCGTGGATCTTCTCTCAAAGTTGACAATCTTACAACTGAGTCATATTGCAGATGCTCTGTATGAAGTTTCCTTTTCTAATGGGCAAATAATAGTAACTAAGGTAAAATTGCCTCACAAAAAGCAAATACACCATTTACTCCTTTTTCTGTTCTCAAATCTCTTCTATTTGTTTTGCAGAATGAGGATCTTCAGGGACTGTATATTGTCCAGAAAGGACAAGTGAGAATCAATTTTGACGTGGAAACAGTAGGAAGTGGAAATGTCTCGAGCCTTCTGTCTGAAAATCAGAAGCTGGAGGATACTACACAAAATAATAAAGAGATCTCAGTGGAGAAGGATGTGGGAAGCTATTTCGGAGAGTGGACGCTTCTTGGTGAACGCATTGACTCATTGAGTGCAGTTGCTATGGGCAATGTGGTATGTACCGTCTTAACGAAGGAGAAGTTTGAGTCAGTTGTTGGTCCTCTCGCAAAGCTTTCGCAGGATGGTTACAAGTATGTTGTGATTTTTTCTATTATATATATATATATATATATATATATATATATATATATATACTCCCTCCGTCCTAAAAGAAAAATCAATGACTTTAAGATGAGTCATTGATTATTCTTTTTAGGACGGACCAAATAGTTATTTATTGGAAAACGTAAGTTGACATAACTATTGATTTTGAAAAAAAATAAATATTGATATTCCACTGAATAAATGCTGTTGTCATATTTTATTGTATTTTATGATTTGATTCCCTTGGCCAAAAGAACGTTGCCTGATTGTTCCATGTACATAAGGTCAAGGGACAATCCAACGAAGTTGTCTAAGCATTCTATTGGAACTATTGATCCTTCAAGCCTTTCGAAAGTCCAGCTCTCAGATTTGGTAAGCAGTACTCAGTTTGCTTTGAAGACCCGATTTCTGAAAAGCGATATATTTACTTGTAAATTCTTATAGGAGTGGAAGACGTGCTTATATTCCACAGACTGCTGTGACATCGGGCTTGTTACTTTGAGAGACTCAGGTTAGTCCTTATTTATTTATTTATTTTTTTAAATTTTAATATTTGTAATGTTACCAGCAATAATGTGCTTTTAAAGTGATGCTATTGTTCTGGTTGCATAAAGGCTTAAGGATATTTAATATTTTAGGGACGTGGAGTATAATATCTTTGACACACTGATACATACCATATTTCTTTGAACCAGAGAACTTGCTTAGCTTGAAAAGGTTTTCAAAACAGAAGATCAAGAACCTAGCAAAAGGAGCTCAGGTTTTGAAGGAGAAGGATCTCATTAAAACTTTAAGCCATTTGGCTTTTGTGCCACAACTTCTTTGCACTTGTGCTGATCAAACACATGCTGGCATGCTTCTAAATACATGCATTGCTTGCCCAATTTCGTCCATAATTCACAGTCCACTTGACGAACATTCTGCTAAGTTCTGTGCTGCCTCTGTTGTTATTGCATTGGAAGATTTACACATGGTTTGCTGGAGTCTAATTGGATACCTCATTTTTTTTTAGTTTTATTATTATTTTTTAAAATTTATTCGGATTCCAAATTATTATTTGCATATGGTGATGTCAAGTTATTCAGTCTTTTCATTCTGTGTAATTTTCAGAATGGAGTTCTCTACAGAGGTGTATCACCAGATGTCCTAATGTTTGATCAGACAGGCTATTTGCAGGTTAGAGTTGTAATACATTAGTAATTTACGGCTGATTTGTGTTCAATGATTTATGGATTAAGTTATTTTATTTTAGTGGCCACGAATATAATTTTCTCTTAATAATGAAGACCTTCAGGAAGAAGATGATAAAAATAAATTTTTTGTGGCACTGTAGGTTGTGGATTTCAGATTTGGGAAGAATTTATCCGGGGAAAGAACATTTACAATATGTGGGATGGCAGACTCTTTAGCTCCAGAAATAGTCCAAGGGATAGGACACGGTCTTCCTGCTGACTGGTAAAATAGGCCACCTGTATAACTCCGTGATTAATTCAGCTAATTACTTTTTTGTTGCCAGATCAAGGAAATTCCTCTTGAATTTTGGTCATTTTCATATGCTCTGTATTATAGTAAATTAGTCGGGCTCAGACTCTAATGCCAAACACACAGAGAAATCCAGTAAACAGAAAAAAAAATTAAGGAATAGAAGAAAACTCGAAGTTCTCTTTTTTTTTTATAATAATCAATCTCAATAATCAAAAGCTACCGTCCTCTAAGCAATACATAGTTTAAATAGGAACGTCTAAAACCCTAATTAGCTTAGAACCCGAAAATAGCAAAATTACAAAATTACCATAATAAAATAAATAATTTAAAAAGGTCCAAAAACCCATCTAAACGAGCCCGAAACACCAAAAACTGATGGTGCCCATCGCAATTTATTACGATGGGCTATGCTTCTAAGCCGCCCACCAAATTTGAGCCCATTCGGAGACACAAATTTTTGATGACCACTTTTCCAATCTTTGCATTAGACTCTCTTACGGGACAATGTGCAGGTGGGCCTTGGGAGTGTTGGTCTATTTCATGCTCCAAAGTGAAATGCCATTTGGTTCTTGGAGAGAAAGTGAACTCGATACATTTGCAAAGATAGCGAAAGGACAATTCACTCTCCCACAAACTTTTAGTCCTGAAGCTGTTGATCTCATCACTAAGGTATCACTAAAATACTTTCCTTTTTCCTTAAATCACTTTTTAATTCTTTCACAAGCAGCCATGTCCTGATAAATGATTTTATTTAGTTACTCAAAGTTGACGATAACACACGACTCGGTGGCCAAGGTGCTGACTCCGTAAAAAGTCACCCGTGGTTTGCTGATGTTGATTGGAAGGGAATAAAAGACCGTAGCTTTCCTGTTCCTCATGAGATCTTAGGTCGTATAAATCAACATCTTGAAAGTCATGTCGAGGACACAGTTGATCCTCCATTTTCCCCAATTCGAGACACGGATGAACTTAACAATCTAGAATGGCTTGAAGACTGGTAGAAAAATGATGGGGTTCACTTTTTCTGGCATTTTTGGGTTGGAATTATTTTGGTCCCATTAAAGTTGACTCATGCTACAGTTTAATCTGTGGACCATTTGACTTGGTATTCGGTAGAGACCAGAGTACAACTTCTAAATTTTGATCTTCATTCTTGCTTGTGCCTGCTAAGACACATACAGCTCAATGCAGAGGTCAGTCCTACATATTTTTCCTTTAGCATTTTCCACTTTTGTATATAGGTATATGTGTATATGATGGAATGCTCGTTTCTTGTTCTATATATATATATATATATATATTTTATTTTTTTTTCCTCTCTCAAAATTTTCCCAAGAATGAATTCCAATTTCTTGAACCCGACCATAGCTGTGGCTGATTGTAATTGATGTAGTAGCCTAGCAGGACCACGCATATTTTCAAATTGTCTTGTAAGTTGTAAGATGTCCGTAATTTGTCCAGAAATTGATAATTTAGTACGTATATAAGAAAATATCATTGTCTTATCTTAATCCTGTCCAATTTTTTAAATATTGAATACTTATGAAATTTGCATAGTCATCATTATCTATAAAGATAATTTTGGATTAGAATACTGATTAGACAAAATGTAAAGTAATACTGTATGAAACTTGAGGTCTATATGTCAAAATTTGCAAGTTATTTCCCTTCCTCTTTTGGTGATTCTTGCTACTATCTGATAAATTCGTAGTACTGGGAATTATTATTTTCACAGCCTAAAATGTCGGTTCTGCAACAAGATCTCGACTATTTAATTCCAAAAAATAGAACAATACTATTTTCAATTTCTAGTATTTTGTATTTTCTATTTGTAGTATTTTGTTTGAGGGTTAGAAACTTAGAAGTAATTGTGGTAAATTAGTTCTCTTTTCATTTTTAATTTTTAAAGCACGAAATGTATTAAGTCAACAACACGAAGACGTCACGTGTGTCCGATCGGCACAACGTACATAACGCTAGTCGTTTTGGACTTGTTAAAGAGAAAAAAGGATGAGAAGAAACTTACCCGTTATGGGACCCACCTGAGTTTTCTTGAAGTTGAAGGGCCACCGTGGTCTTCTCTCTCTCTCTCTCTCTCTTACTACTATATACAGTATACACGTATAATAAGTCTGCATGCAGCAGGTATTTGATTTTTAGTAATTAATTAATTTTTCTAAGAGTATATGATGTACTTAAACCTATGACTCTTCATACAATAATATTTCATTGTAGATATAGATGAAAGTTTATATTATTAATTTTTTTTTATATTATTATATAAAAATTATAATTGAAATTTATTTTTAAAAATTGTATTTTTTAATTTTTAAATAAAAATATTTAATTTTAGAATAGAGGGCGTAATGAATTATTTTTATTTGTTGAAGAAGAGTGTTCTGTTGTTACAGGACGGACAGATAACTCATTTGTAAATTGCAAATGGGTTATTAACTCAGCTTTTGTTATCTTCCGTTTATATTCCTTTTTGAGGAACTGTATAATGTGAGATTGGCTAGTAAACTACCCAACAAAAAGTGAATTAAAA
>JAUMHB010037090.1:0-18175 GCA_032359685.1 Pittosporum tobira | reverse complement strand
CCCAATTGTCACATCCTCATTGCTGAACATCGTGAAACTGTAAACTCAAAGAGATTGCTAGAACTCAAATTTCTCCATAATCTAATGTGAATTTAGTCGTATATCACAAGGGTGCAAATCTTATGTGCTGCAATTTATGCACAAGAATAAAGGTCGGCACAAGGTGTTAGGGAATATAATGGTCCATGTATTGAGATGCCTGTCATTTCTTAACGCAGACAAGTCTGCAACAACATCAGCAGAAAGCGCATATAATGGACCATAAGTGTGCATAAAGTACTCCTTCCCCAGCAAATTCAATAGTGGCTGGCTCATACCTGGACGAGTTTAACGGATATTACTACCTCCCAATCATTATTACATTATACATCATTAAATTCTAGTCATCAGTGGCAATGCTCTCTAGGCCGTAACTTTTTTCTTTTTACTTTCAATATAAGAAGCAAGGTTATTAGAAGAGAAGATAGAATACAAGCCTATTAGGTAATTGCTAGAAGTATTGTAGTTCACCAACACCACTATATATATGCATTAGGTAAAATCGACTTGGCATGACAGCGACAAATTTCTGTAAAAAGGTTAACGACAGGCAAAATGCAAATGAAAGAATCTACATTTGACATATAGGTAAATTTAATAGGACTGCGAGACTTATAATCATTTTAGTTTAGGGTCAGTGAAAACAGAACGCTTCTTCATGCATCCAAGATATGTTCTGGTGTCAGAACATTGTTTAGCCAAAAGCAGTGAAAGACGGTCTGACAATGATTCAACACAGGGATTAGATAAAGTTATTGCATGCAAACTGTACAGCCAAAAGAAACACCCATGAATAAAGATGTGGAAATTCATGAACTCCTGAAGTTGGTCACCTGGCTTCAAATATATGTCGTCATCAGCTTTAACATAGAAATCGGAATCATATAGTATGTAGACAGCTTTAAAGAAAGCTAACCTGAAATAGACACAAGGTTCATATGGAGTATGATATAAAGAGTATTAGTCTGTTTGTTTTTAGTTAAAACTTTTTTTGGTTCCGCTAATTCTGATAACGGAGTATATTATTGCCATCAGCACTAACGTTTTATGTGGAAGCTTACTGTACTCCTCTTCAATGTCTAATAGCATGAAGTCGTTGAATTCAGACACGTAGCTCTGATATTTTTGCTTTATTGCCTGTTCTGCGTATAATAAATCTGAAGACCTAGCCAGTGGCTTCTTCCAAGCTGCCAACCAATTTAAATAGAGATCAACCAAAAAACAAGAGCGCAAAATTGAATAATGCTCACTGAAACATGGGTGAAATAACAAATGATTGAACAAAAAAGAAGTAACTGATACCAAAAATTATAATATAAAACCTTAAATAAACTTAAGATTGTCGATGGGTGGGTTTCTTTCAAGAAAATGTATTTTCATTCTCACACTTCTCGTTAACGCAAAAGTGAACTTTTATTAATACTCTCCACATCTAAAACTACAAATATTGCCCATAAAAACCTAAATACGGCTGTAAAGTTTACCATTTCCAAGCAAAGTTTACTCATGTGGTTAAGCGAAAGTCTGATATTTTTGTCTCATAACTGTAATGACACAGAGTACATATAACTTTGTAAACTAAGGTGTAAGATTATGAAACAGGAAATAATCTACACATATAAAAACAGGATATCAAACCTTGCTAATATGCCAAACAATACTTAAGGCAACACGTTACACAACTAAGCAACATGATTTGTTTTCCTAAAAGAACAGATAATTGACTACTTGCTGAGTCTGATTGAAAAGAAGGTGGAGATGAAGGCTATCTAGAACACTACCTAAAGCCTAACAAACTTTTTCTCTTTGGTATTTTTCTCGGCATCAAAGTTAATTTCCAAGTATTTGTTGGAGGCTTACAAAATGCTGATTTTGATGTGGAACCATGTAACATTCTCTCCGTTTTACCAAAAAATAGAGTATAATTTAAGGATATTAAAGATATGTTTACGTTCCATATCTATCCCTAAAATAATGAATACGGTTTAACAGTGACATGATAATGTAATTGTCATGATGAAACATAATCTTTATATTATCATCGATCAAAATGAAACTCTTTTGTGGAATACAATTTTTAGAGAAATGTGATTCAATTTCTAGGGCAGAGTTGGTTCAGTTGCGTCACCCTGTCTTAGACTCAATAATATAATTAGTATTTTATATATGTAGTTTATAAGATTGCATTTGATATCAATTAAAATAAACTAAATTTACTTCAAATTTAAATCTTAGAATTTTATAAATGTATTACATTAAAAGTCATAGATATCTTTAATTTTGAGACTGTAGGAGTATATCATAATTAATTATCAAAAAAATATATTTTTATGTGGCTTTATCATGTGATGAAAATGTTAAAGACATCAATATATATATATATATATATATATATATAATATAATTTAATATAAATAGACAAACACTAAGTCTATTTTAGTTCACTTACTGAGTCACAGTATGAGTCAATTGAGTCTTTTTGTTCCCTTGTCAAGTCATTAAGATGCTATGCAACTTATTCTCTTGATATACAAGTCCATTATTAGTATATTATATAATAGACAAGCAATAAGTGTACTTTGGTTCACTTACTTGGTCGACTCGATTAATGGTCAACTTTAGTTCAATTACTGAGTCGACTCAATCTTATAAACTTAAAAAGTTTAAACTTAATATATTATATAAATAGACAAACAATGAGTTTACTTTGATTCACTTATCGAGTCGACTCAATCAATGAGCCTACTTTAGTTCAATTACCGAGTTGACTAAATTTACAAACTTAAAATTTTGATACTTGAACTGTATGAAATAGACAAACACTGAGTCTATTTTAGTCATTTACCGAATCCATTAGCATGACTCAATTGAATTTTTTTCATTCACTTATGGAGTCATTTTGAGAATATATAACTCAGACTTTTGATATAAAAGTCCAATATTAGCATAAATATTACTCCATATTAAATATAACAAGCATAAATAAATAAAAATATGTTCGTATGCATCAATGCATCTCTATATAAATGAAGTAATCTTCAACAAATATAAGTATGCATTTTTAAAACAAATATCTTATTTCAAAAATGAGTATAAATATTTTTAAAATTAAAAAAATATTTTATTTTTCAAAGACATAGTTTTTACTTTATAAATAAATAATATATTTAACTCGGATAACGCCGGATATTTAGACGCTTTATAAATGTATAGACTTACTTAGTATGAGGATAGTATGTTCATATTTCCAACTCTTTTATTAGGTATTCAACTGATATATGCCAAGAGATGATAAAGAACCCTGTTCCACAAATACTCGTTCCTTTTCCAAAAAAAAAAAAAAAATTACTCTATTTGAATATCAAATTACATAAAAAAATCTTCTCCATTACCATTTTAGTCAAAAGCCCGAAGGCTAAAGCCATCTGGGAATCAGTAATCACAGTTACAAACCTGAAAACCCTCACCACCTTGGAGGGACGGATATTTACAGACGCCGTTTAACACAGTTGATAATGGAGATAAGGGAAGAGAGTTTTTCGTTTTCGATTTCGTTTTCAAGTTTGCAAGAGACAAGCATATGAGCGCATTGCATGTGCCATACACGTGATTTCTGTTCGTAGTACGTTTTCCATATATATATATATATATATATATATATATACACATAGTGATTTTAAATGCCATGCAAAATATCTTTCTACTTATCTCCTACGTATAATTGTAATTTTGGGTAGCGAAAAGCAAAAAATAGGCCTAGACTATAAAATCTCAACAATTATATATCCTTTGTACAGCAGTATCTTGACTGCCTTTCTACACCTCTCAGCACTATAATACATGCTACAACACTTTCCTGAACCCACTTCACTTCATTTTTTTTCTTTTTTTCACAACAGACTAAATTTATCTGGTTGTTCAGTAAAAGGAAGAAGTTTGTCAGTATATACTTCAATGGTTCCTACATGACAAACTAATTCCAATTTATTTGCAGCTGTTCCTTCGCAGGACAGCTTCAAAAACTGGTCATTCAGATCCTCATCCTGGTCTTTAACTGCTTGAATGTTGTTGTCCGTGGGCCCCCTGATTTCTGTGTCGGCGTCAACTTCCTCAGTGCAGAAGTTTCCTTCGGGTTGTTGAGCAAGCTCAGTTATGTGATCTTCGGAGTGAACTCTTGATTTAGCCAAGTCATCTGTTCCTGGAGGTGATGCATGACAAGATCCTATTCAAATAAAAAAAAATTAATTAATTTCAGTTATTTCCACTAGCAAATTTGATATCTCCACAATGTCAGTGTGGGAAATACTAACTATTTATGTGAGGACATTACAGAAATATCACTTTTGCATGTGGAAATATCCAAACGCTTGATGGTAAAAGTAGAAGGGCAAAAATTTCCACTAACACTCCATAAAGCATGTATTTTGTTGTGTAAATATCAATTCCCAAAGTGGAATTAAGGTTTTATAAAGAACGACGAAAATGCTTACCCACTGGTTGTTCTGCTGCCACCTGATGATTATAAGAGAATGACTTTTTCAGCCATACTGTTCCAGGAAACACCATTAAGTTAACGGTATTGAGAGACCGTCTCTCATTATCATCCAACTGTTTGAAGCCAAAGCAAACTGTCCATGTCTCCACTAAATCGGGAATGGCAGATATCACAAGCTTCTCAACCTTGACGGATCTTAGCATCTAGATCCAAAAAGGGCATAATTAAAAACACAATTATCTTCACTTTTGCTACGCATTCAAAAATAATTTTAGGATTTCAAGCTATTGTTCTCTTTAACTAGATTATGTTTTGCAATTAAGAGTACTATTACCTCTTCAATGGCATTCATAAGGTGCCGGCACATTCCTTGACGACGGTATTTATTGCAAGTTGCAATCAGGGGCATCTCTGCAACTGTTGCACCATGGATCCTGCATGAGAAAGTAAACAGAATATTAATGCTTGCATACATAATAGCTTACTTTTGAAGATCCTCTACTTCCTAAATATTTGATTTATACAAGAAAATTAATAGTAATAAGTATGATTCAATAAGCAGACCCACATGCTGATAAAATATAACAGATACGATTCAAGTTTGCAATCAAAGGAAACTACAAGATAAGTTACCTGATTGATGCTACTGACATCACCACATCATTTTTCTCCAAGACCACAGTGTAAAAACCATGATAATTTAGACGTGCAAATTGAGATCTGCACATGACCAAAGAATTAGAAACCGAGAGAGATGGCAGAAGAATATTTAAAAATAGAAAAGTCAAAATAAAAAAGTTAAAGCAGAGGGAGTACTAACTAACCCCCAGTTGTACAATACATGGGGAATCATGTCTATGCCTGTTCTTGTATCAACCATGGGAAGAAAGCACTCCTCCATAATCGTAAGAGCCACAGCTAACTTTATGTTGCACTCTGCCTTCAAAGCAACAAGCCGTTGAGCAGAATGGACTTTTTTGTCGCCATGAATGCACCTCAGAAGAGTCCAAGATAAACCGCCAGAGATGAGATTCATTAGCCCGACCCGCGAATGAAGGCCCGAGTAAATCTACATAAACATAATAGACAGTGAGCAAAGCGCTTTCATGAACCAAAACTAAGATAACTAATACCTCATTTAAGGTAGAATTTTAAGTAAATTTCATTTTACACCCCCTAAACATACCCTATGTTTCAGTTTGCACCCCCCTATGTTTCAAAGTTTGAGCCAGTTGAAGAAAGTGTGTTTTACCTGCTGACAGCTTTCTCCACACAACCAGAAATCAGAAGCTGCACCCGCTTTTAGACCACCCTTTTCCTTCATGCACGTCTCATGATCTGCTTCCAAGCATCACAATGTTCAGGAGGAGTAAATACAAACTTAAATTATGATGACTACTCAACAAAATTGTGTATAGAAAGTTATACACATAATAACAAAAACATACCTCAGCACTCAAAACTATTTTTAAATCCAACAAATTGATCAACAATTAATTAGCTCAAGAGAAGAAGAATTACATTTATGCTCACACTGCAAACATTTCAACACACCGACGTTGGCAGCATCTTTATCATCAACTACGTCCCCGCAAACTTGGCATGTGCAGTGCCAGCAATACCAACTGCCTTCAGGTAGCTCCTGAATAAAATAAACAAGATCACGTTAATTACTATTACAACATATAAGGGAAATAAGAGTTCAGTTAAACGCACAACAAAGTGGATCCCCATATTATTTTAGAAGGGTTTCATACACAGTTTTAGTTCAAACATAACTCAATTTGAGTAATGTGTGTCATTTAATGAAACAAGGGGATAGCTAAAGATCCCCCAATCTATAACCTGCAAACAGAAAATAAAAAGTCACTTAATGAACTTCCCCTCAATCTATAATCTGCAAACAGAACAAGAAAAATACTCCCTCCGCTCCAAAAATAAAAGCAAAATGATTCTTTATATTGTTCCAAAATATGAATTTTAGAACACACTTTTAATCCAAATTCGATTTTTTAGCACCTGTCCATGCCTCCATACAATCTATCCCTAGAATCTCTCTAAAATCTCTCAAGACTTATCAAAATTATCCCTCACAACGTAATTTTTTGTTTAATTATTAACACTTACTTCAATCTTACCTTTTGTAATTTATATAAGTAATGTTTGTCAAAAATAAATACAAATGAAAACCCACGTGGATAATCTATATATAGTAAATTATACCAATTTTTGAGTCAACTCACGTGGATAATATTCTTCTTAATAGTTAACTTTTTAACAAAATGCTCTTACATTTTGGAAAGGAGGGAGTAAAGAATAAGCTTTGTCGACAGAAGTAACATCTTTGCCCATAGAAGAAACCTAATTCGTGACACTAACCACCAACTCATCAGCCAAATGCAGAATAATGAAGAAAATAAACTTCCTCCATTCCAAAAAAAGAGATTGTTTTCGAATTTGAAGGGTCAATCCGCGAAATCCTAAAATTTAAAATTTAAAATAGATGTGATTCTTTATATAATATTTTTTTTTTTATAAGTAATTGATTTAATTCATAAAAACCACCAAAAGAGGCAAACCCAAGTACACAAAAAAATGTTTTACTCAAATTTGTATTGAATAATATTTGAAGAATTCATGTGAATTATATTTGATGAATTCATGTGAATTTTGTTTTTGATAAAATATGAATCCACATGAATTCAGGTGAATCGTAAACCTAGGAATTTAAGGGTTGACTTTAGGATTTCGAAAACAATCTCTTCTTTTGGAATGGAGGGAGCATTAGGAAACCATCCAGGGGCTGGGAAACAAAAACTTTACACCCAAGATCAGAAACAGATCTGAGACAACAAATATCACTTGCATTTAAACGAAAGAGAAATAAAGTCACATAGAAAAACAGCTCAACCACAGAAGATTGTATCAGAACTTGGAGACCTAAACCAATTCATAAAATATGTTAGCATAATAGAATATCCATTGTCTTGCTCTTCATCTTCGTCTTCTATCAATAAAATATTTGATGTCATGTTCAGGTTAGGATGCCTTTATAGGCAGACTCTAGGGTTTAATGTTAGCCCACCGTGTAATGATTTTTTGACCAACCCTTGATTTTTTCCTTTCTGGGGTTATTGTATGGAGCTGCAGATGGGTATTCGAACCCAATACTTTATGATAGGTGTCGGGGTTGGTTGGCAAGCAAAGGGTTGACCATTTCTTCCAAACTTGCTTATTATTTTATTCTTTTACAACAATTTACATTCTCAAACTTTCTCAATCTAATCAGATTTCATAGAGTAATATGAAGCACATTAACATACTCATATTAATGTAAAGATCATGCTTGTCATAGCCTCCAATATGTACATAGTTTGTATAAAACCAATAAACAAAGTAATGATTGAGATTTGCATAACAATACTTCAGCTTTTTTAGAGGTATTATCAATGTTCTAAGTTCAATTTGGTACTATAAATGATTAAAAAGAATCACATATTGTCAATGTCGCATTTATACAAGTAATGATTCATGTAGTAATTTTGATATACTCCCTCTGTCCTAAAAAGAATAAACCTAGGTACCCTTTTCATCGTCCCAAAAAGAATGACTTAATGTATCACTTTAGTTTGTAATTACTTTCTTATCCTTACTTTATGTCACATCAAAACTCTTTTTTTCTCTATCTATCATTATAAAACACAATTTTGTCAAAAAAATACTCTCCTAAAAAGTTAGTTTCCTTAATTTGCGTACTTTTCACATTTTACTCGTCCTTTTTGGGACGGAGGGAGTATATGAGAATATAATTTTCTATTCTTTATTTTATCCAAATATTTACTGTAAATTTCCTGATTTGGGAGCATATCTAAATTTAATATGGCAATGACCTTTAGAATATTAGGCAATTGATCCATATGAAATATATTCAAAAATAGAAAGTGAAAATGTATACGATTTCAATAACTGTAAAGCAATTAAAAGACAGACCAGTAAATGCAAGCACGCTTGATGGAACGTAGATGGGCAGTTGTCACAGCATATTAGCTCGCCCCCACCACCACACAGTCCACAACTGTCATCACTGTCGTCCATCTCATAAACTTGTACGGTTCGAGTCACTCTTTTCCGGGCCCTGTATTCTGCTGACCAGGCTTCCAGCTGGCATAATGTGAATGGCTTACCAGACTCCATGAAAAGATTCAGACATGGGCCATGGTACAGCCTGAAACCAGCATGCCTCTTGAACTCGGACATAGATAGCACTGAGTCACAACACCTACATAAAATCCCGTGCCAAGTAACTAACCCATGCTTCACCACAGCGTCATCTTTTTTATTCCTATACTGTATCCCTTCATTGATAGAAATAACCCCAGAATTAATCAACCAAGACAATATTGTCCTTGAACCGAAGGCCGACCGTACCCCATCCGTGTGATGGGGTCCACCCTTGCTTCGTGGAAGTAACCTGCAACTGCCCCTTCGGCTCTTATGCTTTCTCAAAGGTTTCGATTTGCATCGAACCCTTTTAGATCCTTTGGTGGTAGATATGAAGCTTTTGGGTTTTATTATAGCCGAAATCAAAAGATCATCATCATTATAACTTGCATTTCCACCACAGAATCGAGGTTTTTTCTGTTTAATGCTAAAGCCCGGATGTTTACCGTTGTTATTAGCATAAACGAATTTTTCAGAATTACCAGAAAGGTGATTAAACTTCTTAAATCTCAACTGTTTCTTTGCATTCCGCTGCTGGGCGGAGCAAAGATAAGAGTTTTTTAAAATTCTATCGCTTCCTCCATTATCTATAAAATATTCCGGTTTACCTCCATATACGTTTTCATCTTCAGTATGGATAGGAACTTCAAACAGGTCATTACCTATCGGATCGGACGAGCTATCCGACCCATAATCTTGCAAGGAAAATGGATCCAGGCTGCTTCTTTCACTACTAGAGATTTCCCTAAAGTTTGGCCCACTGAGCTTATAAGAGGAACACAGATAATCCTCCTCACACAGAACTTTCACTGGCACTCTGTGCAAATGTTCGGGACTCACAAAATGTCCCCTACCACATCGATCCTGCCGTATAGAAGAATAATCTGGGTCAAAAATGGTCAACGCACAATCCGAAACCAAAGAAGATCCAACAGCCCCATTTGTGTAAGATGAATCCATCAGTAAACTTCTCTTTGCTTTAGTTACTTTTCCACCTTTCAAACAGCTGAAGGTCCTGTCAATGAACACTGCTTTTGCAAACGGATCGAGAAGATACCAACAATGTGCTAATAATGCAGTACTAGTTTCCGAGTTATCCAGTCCATTAATTTCAGTGGATGTATTAGATAGATCGGCCCAAAAATGAGACAGATTGGTCCAATGCTTGCCATCGCTTTCCTGGAGAACGTTATTTGAATCAGTAAACAAACTCTGGCCACACAGAATCCAAGCTCTACGAAATTCCCGAATCGGCCTTCCCTCAGGTGACTTATAAACATATTCCCCAATCCCATTATACGTATTGGATCTTTTACGCCTCCCTACCGCCCATCCCGATGCTTTAAATAATCGGTTGATGTGGTAGCGGAGAACAGGGCGTGGATCATTAGGGGAATTTTTAATAGATGACATTTCGGCTTCATCTAGTTCGATAAAGCAGGAATCTTTCCAGCGTGGCTTGGAAATTCGACGAGATCCAGATTCAATTGTAACAACGGCAGAACTGGAAACCAAAAGATTGTCCTTCTCCTCACTTCCATCTAAGCTAGACGCACTACACTTGGAAGCTGGTTGGGACCCACCAGAAACAACTCTATTCAATGGAGCTGAAGAATTCAAAACCTTTTGTAGATAAGGTTTGGCACCAGAAAGCTCGTCAGCAGATAACTTCATTCGTTTAACATTCACATCATATGATTGCTCCTTTACATCATATGGGTCCTCCTGGTTGGTTATATCTGAGTTACCACTGTTTGAACAAAGTGACACATAAGAGTCTTTACTATAATCACGTTCAAAACTTATAACCCCAGTAACAAAACACTTTTTACTGCCTCTACTATCTCCATCATTTCCAAAATACAACTTTTGGGAAGTACGGAGCTCATTTATTGAACCTTCAAAACCATCATCATGCAAATCCTCAATTTCTCTGCTGAATAACATTTTTGTAGATTATTGCACTCCCTCTTCTTCTACAATGTCTCTCTGGAATTATAAATTCAATAAACACCACACAAAAAGGTTCAAGTTTGCTTCACTACGAAAGACTCTTCAAGTTTCCATATTCATTCAAAATATCCATACGTATGTCCTTGCACAGTAGGGCGAGAAAAACAAATTAAACCCAGAACTTCATTGTAACAGAAAGACAAGTACAAACTACTCAATAACAAGCATGAAAATAAAACAAAAACGAGGAAATATGAATTTGACACCCATATGGAGGTGAGAAAATTTGGATCTGAAAGTCTTCCTAAGTAACATAGGGAAATTGATAAATGAACACATTCTTACTAGCAGTATTAGTTTCAAATCACATAAGGAAATTGATAAATGAATACATATTCTGAAAGTCTTTTTAACAATACAAGGAAAGTGTTATAGACAAATTTGATAAATTGTTCACTAGAAGTATTAGTTTCAAATCAAGAAAATTCATTTTTGAACACCAAACAGTTCAATCATTTAATCCTGCAGTTTAAATTTAGAATTCGTTGAAACCAATTTTCTTAAAAGCAATAGAAATATTTAACAAGTGAAAAAAAAATCATGTCTACATAATCTACTTGTTATACTAACATCAGCAATCAACAATCACATCCAAATATGCAAAGTTTATCAGTTTATAAACACTATGAAATCATTACATGCATTCAGTTTTACAATCTCTACTATGCATCTTAAGCAGGGCAATCTCAAAGTTTTCATGCAAAAATAACAGAACCATGACAAGAGGGAGAAAAAAAAAAGTAAACAGGCAAATTTTTCTATTTTAAAGTGAATTTTTTAACAAAATACTATGCCAATAGATGTTATAGAAATCCAAAATCAAAATCATGAAATTTGAGGTGTCAGCATGAAAAAATTTCAATGTGTATATAAATGTGCATGCCTCTAGCTTTGTCTGTTTGTGGGTTGGTGTTTTGAGGCTGTTTTGGGTGCTTTTGGGGTTTTGGGCTGGGTGGGGGGGTGTTTTTCACCTATGACATTGGTCATCATCTTGACTTCGAGTTCCTAGAAAGACCTAGGAGAGTAGAGAAGAAGGAAGCAAAGTGCCCTTGTATGCACGCACCGTGAATAAAGGAGTGAAGCTTTTTCCACTTTCCTGAGCTACTGAAAATATGTGTGTGTGTGTGTGTGGAGTTGCAAATATGCCATTACTAAGTAGATCTAACACTATAATCGGATTACTACTACATTCTTAACTAAGGTTCGGGATATTCTTAAAAACCAAGTTTCCTTACAAATCTCGATTTTCAAAAATGTATCTGTAATTCTGGAAACGAGTTGGTAGTAGCTTAAATACCTCTTAAATTGAATAAATTGTATACATGTACCAGATGCCTTGTATATACACACACATTAACCTGTGGGGGGAGAGAGAGGGAGTTCACATTCCACGATAGTGCTGAATCTGACGGAAAAACAACACATATATCTAATTCACCAAAACCTTCTACGAAATTCTCGAAAACAAACAAAAATTCAGCAAGCCAACCGAACAAAATTTTCAAAATCCCATTTCAGCAGATAAAAACCCACAAATCGATCAGAAAAACCGCATCTTTAGATCAACCAAGCAGCAAAGCCACATCCAAAGGTTATACATAAGAAAATAAAAATCTCACCTTTGTCGCTGCATTTGCCTCATGAGGGGTTCCGTACCTGCAGAATTAGGGCCGAACGCTTTGACGGTTTCGCGCAGGACAGGGAAAATCTTTAAAGAACAAACTAAAATGCGCTATCTTCGGTTTCATCAGACCTCTCGAGAGTGTCCAAGCAGATTAGAGATAGCTTCGGGTTCGGAGAGCGCGCAACAATGGATTAACAGATGGCATAAACATGAGCAGCTACAGCTCACTCCTCTCTCTCTCTCTCAACCAAAGCTGATGTCCCTCTCTCTCTACGACCACGTGAACATTTTATGACAACAGTAAAATTTTGTTAAATGCAACTCTGTTTCGCTGCGTTTTGTGTGCTTTATGGACTTGGGACATTTATCAAAGTATGTATCCTAATTATGATACAGTTTGAAATTGGTTATGGAAATTAATTATAATTTATTTATAAAAATAAATTATATTTAAAATATTTGTTAATTTATTTTTGAAAAATAATTTATAAATATTTTTAATATATAATTTATTTTAATTAATAAATAAATTTTAATTTATTTTAAAATAAATTATATTCAACAGTCTATAAATTGTGCTGTATAGTATAATATTGTATGATTAATATTAAATATACAATATTTATTATATTAAATTTTTTTTTCAAAAATAAATTTGTATTTTGTTTTTTTAACTGATCTTGTTAAGAGGATGCACATGGAAAACGGTGACGTGCAAAACGTTGCTCGAGCGTGGTGGACGAGTTCAAACGTACAAAGGAGGGCTTCGAGGTCATAAATTCTCCAAGCTGGTGGACCCTCTCGCAGCTTAAATTCAAAAACTTAATTTTTTGCGTGTACATTTAAATTTATCAAATATGATTAAAAAAAAAAACAAAGACTATGATTTTTTTTTTTAAATAATACTAAAAACAAAAATTATTGATTATGCGAAGAGTTACCTGTTGGATACGTAACAAAGATAGGCTTGTTTGTTACAGATAAATTATTTTTCAAAAAAATATTTTTCAAATTTTAAGTATGTGGTATTTTAGATAAAATCTAGTCAACAGTAAATTATTTTTTAGTTAACGAAAAATTTCTTTGTTATTTCAAGAAAACGACTTACGAATTTTTATTTTTTGAAAAGTTATCTTAGTATTGTTTCTTTCCGTCATTCTTCATAACACTTTTATTTAATCACTTTTTATCATCTTTTTATTTATTTTATTTTTTAAATAAGTACATTTATTTTTATTTTCATAATATATGCAAAATTAGTATTTTTTTATTGAATTATATATACACATATATTTCCTAAATTTTAAATTTTATTATTCTTAAAATCTTCAAGACCACTATGTTATTAAAAAATTTCCTATAAATAATAAATATTCTTATTATTAGATCATATGTTAAGTTTCATATGTTAAGTTTTTATATACATACAATAAAATACAAAATTTCATTGTAATAACTTAATTTATCTTATTTTAAAAAATAAATTATAATTATATTAATTTGTAATAACATAATTATTAAATTTATTTCAAAAAACAAATATAAAAATAAATTTTTAGCCTCATTTTCAACTTGATCACTAAACATTAAAAAATAAATTATTTTCTCATAAAATATTTTACCATAAAATATTTTCTAAAATAAGTTTTTCTTCTATCAAATTGAGCATAAGAGTGATCCTACACTTCTCAAACTGAAACTTCTTATCACTCTCACAAATGACATAATACAACTATTAATAATATTTATGACATTATTCCGAATCAGACTATAAATGACTTTTGAAATCTTGAACAAACACACGAGGATGTGGCGTTGCATGTTTAGTTTTTAATGTTAGATGTTTAGTTTCGGATTCTATAGAAGCAATGGGATCTTAGCCCTCATTTATGTACATATATTTCTTTATCACACTCATAATACATAATACACAAAAAATAATAAAATAAAAATTTGCGAAAACGAAAATAGTATTTATTTGTTCTTGTTTATTCTATATTATTTATAAAAGTGAATAGTGAAGTTAGAGACGCATTTTTTTTTGTCTTTTAGTGATTTCTTTTTTAATTTTGTGTTCACTTTTTATTTTATTTTATCAAGGAAACATTATTTTTAAAGAGAAAAAAATGTGAGTATTTTTATAATTTTTTTTTGAACACACATCACATACTTTTATAAATTTATATACTTAAATCATTTATTTTTGGACAAAAAATAAAAAAAGTACCTAAATTTATTTTTTCATACGTAAGGAGTATTTTTCCTTTTTTTGTCTTTTTGTGATCTTTTTTTTTTTTTAAAGTAGTTTTGTTTTCTTTTTCTTTTTTTTTATTTTAGTTTTGTGCTTTTTTTTTACTAAATATTCTTGTTATTTTATTATTTTCTATATCCCAAAATATTGACTAAAACGTATAAAATTCGTAAATTAAGAAAATTATTTTTAACGAGATAAAAATGTTAAGTCACCGATAGAAGAGACGCGTCCCTTCTTTTGTCTTTTTATGTTTTTTTTTTTTTTTGTGGTTTTGTATTTTTTTCTTATGAACTAAATGTTATTATTATATTATTATTTTTTTTTTCTAAAATATTAACTAAAAAAACACATAAAGTACATAAATTAAAAAAAATTACTTTGTTAGCCAATACATCGAGTATTTGTTAAGAGAGAATGTTCATTAATTGTTGGTAGGAATGAATTTGTCCATTTGAAGACTCGCCGTAGGACAGATCACCAGCGACCCTCTTTTTCTTTTGGTTCAAATCACCAGTGAGTGACCTGGTCGCTCTTGGCTTCATTCCGAACACGTTTCCCCGCTTTAGTACTCCATTCAATTTAAAATAATAATATTTTTAAAAAAAATTAAATAATTATTATTTATAATTTTAAATAAAAATATAATAATAATTTTTTATATTATTCTTAATTTCTCTCATCTTTTTAAGAATGTTTAATTCACTAAAATTATTTATGTTTTTTTCATAATTTTTAACAAAAGAATAAAAATATAATTATACACTAATATTTATTTTTAATCTTAATCTATGTATATAGAGGCAAAACGACTATTAGTTTTAAAATAGAGACAACATTTTATAAAAGTTGAATTTTCTGAGCAGGAGAATTTTTTTTATAAAATTTGTTAAAGATTATATGTGCTCGTAGAATATCCACCAAATGCCAAGCCTTGTGAGATAAGGTACATAAACTAATGGAAGTTAGCACGGGCAGAGAAATATGTCAAATTGTGTTTTATTCAATTAAAATATGTATTATGTAATGTAAGAAATAAATTTTATTTTAAATTAAAAGTCACATCAATTGTAAGCATAATTGCTTTGTCTTTTATGTCTATTACATTACAGAGTGTGATAGGTTAATGCATTACATTTCATTTGATAACCAAACAAAAAATATGTCACATCATTGTACTCTTTCGTATAATTTAATAAAATATTTATTTTTTAAAATTATCTTTTATTTTTTTATAAATTAAGTGGATAGAGAAAGTTGAGTGGAGTAATAATTTTGTATCTTCAATAAAATATTTATTATTTTTAATAAAAAAAAATTATGGATAATATTAAAATATTATGAGTAAAAATAATTTAAATAAAAAAATGACAATTAAACTTGAACAAATTTAAAAAAATTAAAATAATATAAATTGAAATGAGAGAGTAATAATTTATTATATTAAAAAGTTATTACGATGATTTAACTCGAGCTAAGTACCATTTAGCTATTAATATTGATAATAAATTTAAAAATATTATTTTATTTGTATTAAAGAGAAACCTAAACTCACGAGAAACAACTGCTTAGCATAGCTTAAAACTTAATAATTGTAATTATAATTGTTTTGTCTTTTATGGCTATTACATTACACATTGTAATAGGTTAATACGTTACATTGCATCTTATAACCAAACCAAAAATATATCACATCATTGTAATAATCTATTATATTAAAAGATTATGACGATTATTTAACTCAAACCAAATACCACTTTAGTAATTAATATTGATAATATATTTTAAAATATTATTTTATTTGTATTAAAGAAAAACTTAAACTCACAAGAAATAACTGTTTGACACAACTTAAAACTTATTTATTAATTAAAATAAGCTATAAATTGAAGAAAAAAAACACATATTGATCAATTTTTTCAAATAAACTGAAAATATTGTTAAACTCAACATATAATTTTTTTCAAATTAACAAAAATAAACATTTTTAAAATATTTTATTTTTAAAAATAAGTTATAATTAATTCCAATAATCTATTCAAACCCCAATTGTGACACCTTTAAATCTGGGTATCTACACTCTGACTTAAGTTGTCAATTTATTGATAATATCACAACTTACAAACACATAAAATTATAATAAAGTACATCATATCACGCTAAAAATATTATACATGACACTCTTCACAAATTATTATTCTTCTAGCAAATAGTACACAACGGAAACATCTAAACAACTGTATTATCTGAATCTCTAGTTCATTTCTCCCAATAATTTCGCTATCAGTTATTTGCATCTGAAAAGAATATGAGACAAATGAGTAAACTCAGATAACTCAGTAAGAAATATCATGACTAAGGGTAACTGAAACAAATAAAATTATCTATAACCTTATAAGTCAACAAATTGAGTGTGAATGAGAATATAGACATATGAAATACTGTCAAATGTAATTGCATGAAAAATGTAAGCACAAAATAAAGTAGTTATGGATGTCTAAATTCTCTAATCTTTAAATCGTCATCTGAATATCATTATTGAACATGACAGCATACGTGACTTTACCCCACATTTAACATCACCAATATCACATTTCTTTACCCCTGACCAAAGATAATCATAATTTAGTAATTCCGCCATATATGTCAATAATATAATATATGTATATCCTTACCACTCAGGTTAAGACACCCACAATCAATCTGAATTCGAAACTTGATGATCACATAAATAATTAACATGCAACTTTTAACATCTATAATAAAAGTAGTCAAATATCAACAATATTAATCAATAAATTTAAGAATTATTATTACTCAAATAGTAATAACAATGGATTAACAATCAAATTGTCAACATAAGTCAAAGTTGTCAACATATGTTCAATGTCAAATATGATATTCGATCTCAAGAGTTTCAAAACTGAATAAAGTGCTTTCAGTCAAAAGAATCTATTCAATAAGAAATTATAGCATAACGTAAATATCAAATAATATTCCTTCAAGCGGAAGAAAAATGATGATACTCCTTACCTTAACGCCTACTTCGTAAAATTATGTATTTATAGGAGTAGTTGACATATAAATTATTTTGTATATTATAAAATATATTTAAGTAGCTAATTTGAAAATAATTTTTAAAGTTGTCAAACACCAATTTATAATAAAATACATTTAGGTATTATTTAAGAATCATATTAAAAAAAATTTATTTAAAAGTTTATAATAACTTAAAAAATATTTGCAGAAACGTAAAAGTTGAAGTTTTACATAAATCTTGCAAATAAAACTTATCGGATAAATGTAAGAACTCAATATTTCAACATGTTATAAAATTTATTTATCTTTAACAATATAGTATTTTGGGGATAAAATAAATTGTAGGGTGCTAAATGCAAATATTGATTTTCTACAAAAATAATGTCAACGTTAAAATTAGACAATATTTGTTCCCCTACTGAGCGCCGCAAAGTATTTGTAGACCCCACAACCGAAAACGTGTGGACCCCACTAATATTCGTCGGACGACTTT
>JAUMHB010037079.1:0-19722 GCA_032359685.1 Pittosporum tobira | reverse complement strand
AATATAAAATTATACAAATTGACATTTTCAAAACTGATATATTAATTTGAAAATATACCACTTTTATTCAAAAATTAAAGATGATTATTTATTTTCAATAATTTTTAAAATTATATATAAATTTTTATTTTTCTAATATAAAACATCACAATATTTTTAATTTATTAATCCATTATAATGATAAAATTTATATCATTTCTAAAAATAATAATCCTATGAATACTTTCCTTTTAGATGAATATATTATCTTACTTTATTTTATAAGTTATTTATAATTTTAAAATAGACAAAATTTTAAATTATGTTATTAAAAGTCAAACTTTTAATTTTTGAAAGCGAAGAAAGTATAATAAAAAAATCTGGTAGATAGTGTAAAAAATATGTTTCTCCACCCCAAAACAAAAATAACATTTTTTTAGACGTTTTAATATGGTTATAACCTTTTTTTAAAAGTTTAATAATTTAATTTACCAAAATTACTATTATTTTATCAAATAAGATCTACCATTTGATTTATTATTTTAATATTATAATTAATTATTTTAATTATTAATTTAATTTTTAAAATTATAATATTAATATAATATTTTATTATTTTAATTATTATTTTATTATTTAAATTATAAAAGAAGACAATTTACATAATTTATTTATATTTAAACATATTTATTAAACTCCCTTAAAATCAAACCGTTAAGCGGAGAGTAGAAATTACCCGAACGAATCCTTTACACTCGCGCAACACTTCACACATTCGCCGAGAGCTTTCCTTCCTCAGCTATTGTTGAACCGGCCGTTGCTCTTCTGCCGCGGTTAGATACACTCTATAGATAATCACAAACGGATCTTCGTGTAAAAGAAATCTGCGTCAATTTTGGTCTAACAGTGAGCTCATCCCCTTGGTAGAGGTGGATAGATTGAAATTGTTTTGACCTAATTTAGTGACAGTTGTCCTCAAGGTACGATTTTGGTTACAATTATGAATTTGAGATACCTGAATGTTATCTAAAGGTGCTTAATTGACTTGAATTTTATTGTTGTAATGTAGTAGCGCCATGCCTCGCAAAGTAACTTATGGAATTGATCGTGATGATGACGACTATGATGTCTACGATGAATATGGATATGATTACGATGAGGATTATCAGTATGATGATTCTGGTATAGGCGAAAATGGTTAGTGTTTATTAATTTCCAGTTTTATCTTTACTATGCTGCTTTACGTGAAATTTTGGGTTTTCTTGAAATTATTGAACTGATGAATGCACTCCCTTTTTTACCATTTAGGATTTTTTTAGGAAAATAGCAGAGTGTCACTAAAAAGTAAAATAAAATAATAAAATAAAATTCCTTACCCAAATATCCTCCAAAAACTTGATGTAAAAGCTGTCCCCGGTATTATTATCCCTTTATCAAATGAAAAAAACAAATTTACATCTCAAAAGACTTCCAGGGGCTTGTATGACTCGCACTAAGACCAGCCTATGCACGAGCTTTCTTGATTTGACAATATTCACTAGTAATTTTATCACGCAAAGAGCTATTGATTTCTCTAACCTTGGTGCATCATGAAATTCTGCTTAGATGGCAATGTCATTACGTATGTACTGTTTACTTTGAATTTAAGTATCTACATATATGAAAACTTCATTTGCATAACTAAAAATCTAAATTTCTACAGTAGGTATTAACTGCTTGGTGAATGTAATTTGAAACAGCTAAAATATCTGAGACAAAGCAAGAAAGTATTGGGCCTGGGGTATGGCGTTGCCCCATCTGTACATTTGATAACGAAGAGGGCATGCCTTGTTGTGATATATGTGGAGTTTTCCGTAATCCCTTGGTCAAAAATTCTAGCAATGGCAATGTGCATAGAGGTATACTACTGCTTTTGAATCTTGTATGATCACTTTTTATTTATCTTCTCCTGAATTTGGAGGAACAAGTTGTTGTACAGATTGTCTTTATTCGCATTTTCTGTGTTTCTATTTTTGTTTGAAAATTCACTGCTTCTCAATTACTTTGAACAAACAAATGGTGGATTTAGTTGTGGCTATTACCACCCATTAAGTTTCCTTCTTTCCTTCAAACCCATCGCCCCAATAACTCCTGGGCCCCGTTGTTACACAGGTTTTGTTTTGGATTGCTAGGTCTTTCATAGATTAGATTTTCTTTATGCAGTTAATGGCATATGCAAAGACTCTGGAGCATCCGTAATGGCCAAATCTCTTTTTATGTCCTTGCCAGATCGGACAGAAGAGGGCAATAAAGTCTACAAGCCTGGAGATATTCAAGGATTTTTTCATGATACCGATAAGGCCTTAAGCCCTCAAAGCCGTTACAAGGTTGATATAGGTCTGCACATATTCTGACACAGGGCGTCAATTTCTCTGGAGAGAAAAAAATACCACTATTTGAAATTGTAGAGGATTCCAATCAATACAAATTGTGCTCAATTATTCTGAATTTAAGCATATGTTTATTTAACAGCCCCTTTCAAGTTTGATGTCCCATCTCCCGATGATCTGGTATCCACTGGAAAGCTTTCTTCAAGAATAGGTTCTAAAGGTATTTTTAGACTGACTTTGAGGTTTCTATAGCTGTTAACTTTAGCCGCCACTATTTTTCGTATCCATATTATTACAACCACGCTGCCAGTAAATCTTGGCCTTTCTAGATCTCCCAGAGCCATGAAATTTTGTTAGAAAGAATCTTCTGCTGATGAGGGGTAACCTAAACCTAAGAAAAGTAAAAAAGATAAAAACAAACAAAACAAAGATCTACAAAGTCACCGATCAATTGATAAATGGAGAGATAAAATGGATTGTCACTTCTTTGGATTAATTGTCCTCCCTTATTGTATTATCTTTTATTTTGTTTATTTTGTTCTACCTCTTATTTCTATAGAGCTTCTTTTTTCTCAAAAATAAATATGAAATGATGTTCATTTCTGTGAATATGACTTTTTTAGTTTCATTTCTCATTTATGCTTGCAGCACACTCTAGCAAGTTGTTATATTCGGATGTCCCCTCAGGTGCCATAGAGAACAATTTTGAGCTAGAGTCAAGTGCTAATAGTTCCAATGCCACGTCATCGTTTTCAAAAAGTAGTCGTGAAAGATTTGAAGAGAATAATCGTTCTTCAATGGATGACAATGACCAAAAAGGACTTTCCGGTAGTTTGAATGATATGTCTTTGAATAGAAAGTCAGGAAACTTGAAGAATGTTGGAGAAAGGGCTGTTAAATCATTTTCTGAGTATAAACCTGAAAGATGGATTCTGCATGATCAATCACAAGATAGATTAAACCAACTAAATCTGGCTATCGTAAGTCAATTCACTGTGATTCATATGATTGGGTTTTCCTTTACTTCAGTTAAGTATTGAATCATTTTTTCTTATGTGCTTAGGTTGGCCATGTTGATTCTGGAAAGTCAACACTCTCAGGAAGGTTACTTCACCTTTTGGGGAGAGTATCCCAAAATGAAATGCGCAAAAATGAAAAGGAGGCAAAGCTCAAAGTAAGTTTGCATTTTGTTTTATTTATTGATCATCATTTTCTGATGCTGGTGAAGCTTAGATGAATTTAAAAAAATAAAAAAGGTGGATTAATGAGTTACTGTTCAATTAGGGAAAGGGGTCCTTTGCTTATGCATGGGCCCTGGATGAGGGCGAAGAAGAGAGGGAAAGGGGAATAACTATGACAGTGGGTGTTGCCTATTTTGACTCCAAGACTTATCATGTGGTTCTACTCGATTCCCCAGGCCATAAAGATTTTGTTCCTAACATGATATCGGGGGCCACGCAAGCAGATGCTGCAATTCTTGTTATAGATGCTTCGCCAGGTTCTTTCGAAGTAGGACTCGACAATATCGGGGGGCAAACAAGGGAACATGCACAACTTATTAGGAGTTTTGGTGTTGATCAAGTTATAGTTGCGGTTAACAAAATGGATGCTGTGGATTACTCCAGGGACCGGTTTGGTATTATTAAGAAGCAACTTGGGACATTTCTCCGTTCCTGTGGCTTCAAGGATTCTTCTGTGTCTTGGGTTCCTCTGAGTGCTGTGGAAAACCAGAATTTGGTGGGGTCTGCTTCTGATTCACGATTGTTGTCCTGGTTAGTCTTCCTGTGTGTTCTGATTTTGAGTCTTTAAGTAGAAGTTCGAAGTTGAGTTATCAAAAGTCAATAATGCTCTTATAATTGGGAATGGAGGTGGTGGCATTTAGGACAGCCACATATAAACGCGTCTTTCGACAGTCATGCAGCTTAATAAGAAGCTTCTGAAATGAATGGTTATATTTCAGGTACCACGGACCTTGTCTGTTGGATGCTATAGATTCCCTTCAACCTCCTGTAAGAGAATACTCGAAGCCTCTATTAATGCCCATATGTGATATTAAATCACAGCCACAAGGGCAGTTTTCTGCTTGTGGAAAATTGGAGGCTGGAGCTCTTCGAAGTGGAGTTGAGGTACGTTCTATTGGCTGGCTGGTTTTAATAAGATTAATCAATTTTGGTTACTCTTTGATATATGGGGAATTTAGTTTAAAGAACTGTAAAGTGAGGATCTTAACTGTGAAGTGATGATCTTCAAAAATCACTTTGTTTCCTAATATGCTGATTGATACTTTGTGGTCTTAGGTCCTAATTATGCCAGCTGGAGAAATGGGGAAGGTGCGTTCCTTGGAACGTGATTCTCAGGCGTGTAAAGTTGCAAGAGCTGGAGATAATGTAGCTGTTAGCCTACAATCAATTGATGCTAATTGCGTGAGGGCTGGAGGTGTGCTATGTCACCCTGATTTTCCGGTGGCAGTTGCAACCCATTTGGAGCTCAAGCTTCTTGTTTTGGAGAACACAACGCCAATTCTAATTGGCTCTCAGGTATCACCACCCTTTATTTCCCATATATATATATATATTCCCTTTGTTCCAAAATTAGACATATATTTTGAATTTTTCAGTCGATTTGCAAATCCTAAAATTCATATTTTTTATGAAGTGTTGAAAGCAAAAATTTATTGTAATTACTAGTCCTTTTTAGTTTGTTTACAGTAATTATAATTGGTCATACTAAAATCACATAAATTAATATCAATTGATTTTTATGATTTCACAAATTCACTAAAAAAGTCAAAAGTGTATTTCTAATTATGGAATGGAGGTACTAATAGTTTTCATAAATTTTGGTCTTTGTGAGACCATATATTAATCATTTTGATTTGGGAGTGAGCAGCTGGAGTTCCACGTGCATCATGCGAAGGAAGCTGCAAGAGTTGTGAAGATATTGTCGTTGCTTGATCCGAAGACTGGGAAGGTGACCAAAAAGGCACCAAGATGTCTATTATCAAGGCAGAGTGCGGTACTTGAGGTATGTAAAAATAGCTATTTTCCTTTGTGGCCCAACTGCAAACTCATCCTCAAAGTTCTAGCCTTTTACAATTTTGGTCCCAATGTTTAAAAGTCCACAATCATCTCCATCTAACTTCTAAAATTCACAATTTTGTTCGTTTTGCCAGTCTAGTCACTTTTCCACTAAAGTCAGTCGTGCGTCAATTCCAACGTTCTGGTTTGACCGTATGACCGATTCTAGTGAAAAATGTGGCTGGACCGATGGAAATGAACAAAATTGCAAATTTAAGAAGTCGGGAGGAGCTTATTGTGAATTTTTGAAATCTAGTATTTAAAGTGGAAAAGGCTGGAACTTCGATATTGACCTTTGCAGTTAAACCATTATTTTTACCATGCGCTTATTGGGTTGTTGGAGTTGGGTCTGTAATTATTGAATGGGTCTGATGTGTGCTGTCATATTCTAGGTAATTACGCAAGAAGCTGTGTGTGTGGAAGAGTTTTCAAGTAGTAAAGCTCTGGGGAGAGTGTTCCTGAGATCGTCGGGAAGAACTATCGCTGTTGGTGTGATAACCCGAATTATAGAGTAGAGAGAGTCAATAACCCGAATTATAGAGTAGGGAGAGTCGAACTTTCTCTCTTTAATCAGCGAGATTTGACTTGGGATTATCATACATACTTGTGCGGAAATAGATCATCATCATCATGTACAAGTAAATTTTGTAATATGCATTGAGTTTTGTAACTCACGACTATTACATAAGCTCTCATATTAAATTTGAACAATTAACTTTGTACGGTACTACTGCCTGGGAACAATCAAATTTAAATTTCTTCATAAAATTTGATTAGCCCATCCAGTTTATTCCTTCCATCCATATTCCTGCAGTAAGTACGTAAGGACACTCTGATCATAATCATCATCATCATCATCATCAGATTCTTCATCCTCAATTTCAGATTCTTCTGATATATCTTCACTTATCAAATCAAAATTGTCTGCAACATCTAAGGCCTCAACAAACCGGTTACCAACTTCAACCATACTATTCTCCTCAATTGCTGCTACAAACCGGTCACCCAAGAGCTTCTCAATACTCCATCTGTCCTCCACTTGTCTTCCAAAACAACCCCTTAGAAAGCTCCTAGCTAGTCTCTTTCGATATCACCTCACGTGAAAGCTCAAGAAACCCCACTTTTTCCAATCCTACAAAGAAGCATCTCAACTTCACAATCTTCCATCTCACCCCCCACAAACGAAGAGCCCATATATCACAAATTCACAACCACCCCTCTAACTCACAACCATTATCACCGTCGATAAAATTTTCAGGCGATGAATACTTCAGTTCTGGCCCCTCCAAAATCAAGAATATTCTTGGCCATATAATCATCTTCATGCACAAAGATTATATTATCAGGGCTCAACTGCGAGTAGACACCACCATCAGTATATAATTTAGCCCCATCAGGATATGCCCAGTAAGACAACTAACAACGGGTTCCGGCAAGCCCAAACCGTCACCGCTGTTTATATATATATATATATTAATTTATTTTTATTTTTTATTATTTGGAACTTTTTTTGTGATTGAATCTCTCAATTAGAGAGATTTCCTGAATTATATTTTATAACTGGATTATGAACGCATACAAGGCATGTGCATATTTTATTATTTTTTGAAAATAACAGTTTATATTGTTTTTATTGTATATTTTGTTGGGTTTCCAATCAAAAATCGATGCGGAATTTAAAAAAATTTTATTCGATTTCCAGGAGTCATGCGTATATTGAAACCGAAATAGAAGATCGATTATACTTGAAATGAATTTCGATAGAGATAAGAAGAACAGTTGCGTCTGGATCAACGTGTCAATCGTCACCCCTCTAATGGTATCCACCCACACGAACTGAGCTCGAGCCTTATGCGTGCTAGTGTAGTTCTCCGGTTTTCTTCTCTCTAAATCTCTCAACCTCGCGGTGATTAGGATTGTACAAAAAAGACGTACGTATTACCTTTTATAATCCACCCATTTTAATCAGAGATATAAGAGAACAAAGAAACTCTAGCTGTCCGGCCTAACACATTATAAGCTCAATTCGCTTAGTGTGCGACCCTATAGGTTCAGCTAACATTAGCAGTGGGCCCAAAACTCCTTTTCAGCCCACAAGTTATAAGCGGCTTTTACCAAGATATTATAATTACCTAAGTTAGGTGAATGTCGGTTTTTCCGACACAACTTTATCTACAACTAATAATAAAGTACGATTTATGATTGGATCTTTGGGCATATCACTAACATATTTATGTGTAGAATTTAGTAAAGGTTGATTTATAAATGTGCCAAAAAGGAAAAAAAAAACTTTTCGTTGTATTTTTTTATTATTAATATTTTATTATTAAATTGATATAGTTCTATTTTTATTTTATTTTTATAAATAATTTCATGTAGGAATATTTTATTTTTAATGTCTTGTTATTTCTTAGTTGGGCTTTCTTATAATCAAAAATCAAAAATAAATAAGCATATACACCAGAATAATTATTTAACAAATTTATACAACTAAATCTACAATATAACTAAAGTGTATTTACATATTCTGCATATCTTTGATACTTTTTTACATGTTCAACTTTGAACTTTATATTACACAATTTTAAATTCAGATACTCTTGTGTCTTGGTTCAGCCTAACAAATTAGAATTTAACACACAATTTTATTCTTGCCACTATAAGTCAGTGAAATCCATCACAATTTAACACACCAAATTTTTTGGGAATAGCTTAACTATTTCATAAAATAGGAATCACTTTAAGAAATATTAAAACTTATGGATGTCAATAGAATTTATTAAGGTTTTTAATATAATTCTAATTAATTAATAGTGACAAATATTATAATAAGAATAGAAGTTGTAGCATTATTAATTTTTTATTCATTGGGTCAACCCCGAGTTTGAATTTGTGTAAAATAATGTTAAACATTTCTTTTTTTGGAGAACAATAATGTTGAAAGTGGAACCTGAAAAATAATATAGAGAGAGATTCATAACATAATTGGCTAATAAACCTATTTTTTTAAATACGTTGGCTATTCATAATTATAATAATGATTTAGTTGTATAATATTAGTTGCTCTTAGAATTATATTGAATTCTTATTTATTATTATTATTATGTGTAAATTTATTGCTTTTAAGTTTCCTGTAAATGGGATATTATCTATTTTAGTAGTTGTTTATTCATAAGAATAATTAATTTGTAGCTATTGTTAAGTTTTTGAATGATTTAATATTTTCATGTATATTGATATTTTATTTAAAATAGTATCATAAAAGAAATAATTGTTGTTAGTTTTTCTAATAATAGAAAATTAATATGTAGATTTAATTGTATAAAATTAATAAAACAATTATTCTTATGGTGATATATATTTGATTTATAGTAGAATTAGTAATTTGCTATATTATTTCAATTTATGGTGTTAAGATTATTATAATACGGAGTGGTAAACATGAATAGTAATAGGATTCTTTTTAATCAATATAACTATTTTATTTTTATTACATTTCCTATTATGTCTTTGGAATAGCTTGAAAAGCGATTGATTGGGTGTCAAATAATATACTCTCTCCGTCTCATTTATATTACAACACTTTAATTTTTTGTGAAACTCAAAATTTGTTTGATGTTATAATTTTAAAAGGGAAATAATGATTGAAATAGTAATAGTATAATTTTAAAAAGGAAAATAGTGATTGAAATTGTGAGATATAATATTGATATTATAATTTTAAATATAAAAATAATGATTGAAGTTACAAGTCATATTTAATTAAAAAAAAATTTAAAAATTAAACTTTCCAAAAAGAAAAATTATAATTTTTATGAGACGTCCAAAAAAACGAAATGTTATAATTTTTATAACAAGGAAAGAGTATTAAAGAGACCATTGATCAAGCATCTACCTATCTATTTTACTCTCTCCATACCGTAATCCTTAGCAACACATTTTTGTCGATGCGTGACATAAGTTTTTCTATGCATAAATATTATATTTATATTTTTAAATATTAATATATTCGCATGTTCTATTTTTAACTAAATTTAATATACTATAAATATATTCTCATATACGTCTAAAAATATACTACCCATGAATGAAGTTTTCAAATGACTGCCGAAGGACAAAAGTCTGTACGTACAATGTTTGTTCCAAACGTAATTGAAAACTAAAAGAATTTGTAAAATGATTATTTTAAACATAATTAAAAACTAAACGTATATTTATAACAGTAATAGATAGTCTTTTTGAAATTTTAATTTTAGTGAAAGCTACTTGACTAGATTCAGAACTAATTTAAAAGATATTTTGAAGGTAATCGACCAAACTTACTCCGGACTTAACTAATACTCCATCTGTCCACAAAAGAATGAGCCCAGATATCCTATTTATTGTCCAAAAAAGAATGACTTAATCTACCACTTTTAATTTATAATTACTTTTTTACCCTCACTTTATGTCACATTAAAACTTTTTTTTTTTTTTTTATCATTATAAAATACATTTGTAAAGATAATTTTGTTAAAAAAATATACTCTCTTAAAAAGTTAGTTTTCTTAATTTGCGTACTTTATTCATTTTACTCGTTCTTTTTTGAACGGAAGAAGTATATACTACGGTATAAGCTAATTCTAGGTAAAGGACATGCCAGATTATCCCCATTCCCACACCGCATTTGTACTCCTGGCAAACCAAAACCTAGGATATCCTCGAACCCCTCCCTGATCATCGTCCCCCCACCATAAAAAATGGTTGCACGCACCATAGCGGCAACTACGAGAAATCCACCAATCCACACGTGATGTGATGTGCGAACAATGATAGTTGTGTACCATAATCTCAGGAGTTAAATACCAATAACGGGGGGCACGGAATACATGTGGGTGGTGAACTGCAACAATGATTGAAAGGGCCTAAAATAGAGAGAGATCAAGATACCATTAATCATAGAAACTTGGACGCAAGATTAATACAAACTGAAATAGGAAAATTTAACAAGCTTTAACCCATGCCACCCACCAGGCCACAACTAAATCTTTAATTACTCACCAGCTTACCAGAACTCTTCGCAACCTCTTCGCTGCACTCGCTTATACTTGCTCTTTAACTACGTACCTTGTTGATTACAAGTACCATATATATAGTTGGAAAGTTAATACCTGGGAATAAAAAATTACAGCTGGAAATCTTTTCCAAAAAAGAACTAGAAGAATAAAAACTATAATTACTCGCCGTACGTTTGAGTTAATTTGGGGATATAAATGTTCAATTTTACTAAAATTCAAGATGCAAATTGCAAACAAAATATATTTTCCGTACTCTCCCTTTCAAAGGAAAAACGTAAAAGCAGAAAGAAGGAAGATCAACTCCCAAATTATGTAGTTTTTCTACTCCTCAAAGCATGCTGGGGATGGGCTACTGGCGTGTTGGAGAAGGAAGTAAGCAATCGTACATTCTTTCTAGGCGTGACATAACGGTGAGCTTATATGACGTTTGCAGACCTGGCTTCGCCAACTCAGTAATATCCTGTCTCAACCTGTTCATAAAATTGTTTGTTAGCTCACACAAGCACATATACATTCACAAATTTACAAAACGCTGATCTTATTTTTAAAAAAAAGGAAAAAAACTGACCATTGCCATTCACCGGTTGCCTTTGCATGCCTCTCAACAGCTCGATATAGACGATCTAAACTATATAAAACCAATCCAAACATACATTGAGCATCTTCTTCCTGCAAAATTGGGTCAGATACATTTGAACTAAACATCAGATATCTCTAATTTCTCACTCTACAATTTCCTTGGAACAACTTTCAAATCGAACACGTCTAGCATCCATCAACACAACATGTATTGACAGGCATAATAAGATATCAGCTCATCGGGAAATGACATCCTTTTTTGCTGAAAAACCTGATGCTGGGATGAATCAACATATCAATAGAAAATTGCAATTAGAGTACTTTCCCTGTCCTACTGAGATATGCTCTGCTAATAAATAGGATTGTGTTACTGTCTGGACCTCTGCTAGCATGTTAAAGGGCTATGCATATGGACAATAAATGAGAAAATTGTACAGAGACTATGATACCCACACATCAATATCATGCCAGATGATATTACAAGATTGCAGATCTAGTATACTTTGTTTCATGGAGCATCCACCTTATGGTATCATTGCAATATCATAAAGTTGAGTACTGTTCTTACCAGTCCTTGATCAATGCAAGTTTGGAACTGCATAATCCTTTTCTCAACCTCCACTATTAGCAGCCGTCTTTGGAGTCGAGCAACTCTACCCCTACCCACAGCTTTAGTATCCTGATTCACAAGGAGGGATCAAATAATGTGATACAAACTGAGAAAACATTAACATGATTTAGCAATTGATCCAAGTAAGGGAGGAACAAAGATTTTAAATGCAGATACACATTTATACATGCACTGCCATGCATAAAGCAAGAAAAAAGATTTAGAGGAAATTAAAGTCACGGTACTCTAGAGCTTTCACATGTTGGGTTGGAACCCAAAAAAAATCCATATTCTTACTTAATATTACAAGGAAATGACGAAACTGAGAATAAGTGAAGATGGAGCAGAATTCTACAAGTTTTTCTCCATGCACCCTCTTACAGATTCATAGACATGATTCTATTTGTGAATCCCCCTAGCTTGATTTGTAGTATATATGGATAAAGCTACTTGGCTAATTATGATCAGAAAATTGGTCCATTTCACTAAGGCTCACTGGACTCGAGAGTTCCAGTTATTGGTGGGTCAGTATCCAGTTAGCTGGAATCTATGATTACAGGGGATGCAACCAAGAACAACGGAAAATTTGCTCTGGAACATGAGTGGGGCATCCCATAATCCAGTTACAAGTTGAGTTCAGTTGAGTCTTAATTCACGTGGAACTTTCCTTATATTTCACTCAAAAGCTTATTCAAAAGTTACGAGTCATGTATTTCTTTTCTACATAGTTGGCTGTGACATTTCCCCTTTTCTCCCTGCGGTCCATCAGGCGCATTTACTGCTTTTCATTTCTTATACTCCCTATCAAAATATAAGAGCATTATTAACTTCATAAAGTTGACTTTTAATATTTTTAAATTTGAAATTACACGAATTTATTTGATAATAGTCAATACAATTGTGAAAATCTTGAACTATTTGGAAAATACTCTTAAGTTGCAAACAACAATTTTTTCAAAAGATAAACAGATTCATGTTAAATTTGAATTTGAAAATGTTCAAAATCAACATGCGAAAGTCAATGATGCTCTTATATTTTGGAATGGAGGTAGCATTTCTCCATTCTTTCTCCTGTTCTTGTTAGTTGACTTCACACTTGATTCTTATTGCTTCTGTTTTGGCCAATTACATTCAATTAGCAAGTCCAAAAAACATAAAAAACTAAAAGCCTTGTGCACTAGTGCCTCGTTATACTTTTGCCCTTTCCAAACATTGGCAAGTTTATGAAATAAAATCCATAAACGCCATATCATCGCATTGTTCTATGTCATAACTTTTTTAGGATGTCCTAAAATGTTCGTCACAGTTAAAGAATCAGTACACTTATGCCATCATGTGGCACATCACCATTGAAGACCAATGGTGTATATTTGTCAATATTTTATTTCTTAACTTGTGTTTTGTTATTATATTTCTTTAGTACTTTCCTCCCTCAAGCATAATTTCATCAATCAAAATATGCTCCACATGCACACTTTGGTCTAATTTTCACAGGCCTAGAGAACTGAAGTGCCAAAATTAGAAAATATTATGGACCATTTTGCGTGTAATTGGAACTTAAGGGGGCAATATGTTAAAACACCTCAGGTTCAAGGTAAAGACGTTGATTAACTACAGAGTAACATCTTATTGACATGCAATTCAAAAGTAAAAAAAGCCCTATAATTCTTACCCGCATGAACCATGCACGGATCAACGTCAGGATGATAAAGGAGAGAATGAAAGCTGGTAAAGCTGCTAGAACTGCAAAGTTAATCTCATTGGCCCTAAGTATCTGGTTCAAATCAAGCATTGCCCTGTTCAAACAGCCCGAGTAGGCATCAGTAACAGAACAGGGGTTAAATAATATTACAAAACCCAGGAGTAAAAATTTGTTCTACTCACGTCTCAATATCCAGTTTTAGCTTCTGAATCTGTCAACGAAGAGAACCCACGGTTACAGGCTAGAATAGAAATTACCCATGGAAAAAAATAATAAGTAATAAATACCTGGATAAGCATAGCTCGAGCAAGCTCTCCCCCAACAAGATTCTGAATCGGATGCATAAGTTCCTTTTCATATCTATAACAAACAAATTAACAATTCTTTTTTTAAAACAGATAAACAAGAAATAGACACATGCTATGCCAAAAGCACACACATAATGTGCGTCCTAAATAGACATTTCATATAACTTAAGAAAAGCCCACCTGACCATAACAATTTCCAGCATTTCTTGGTCTGACGCATTCTCTGGAAACTTTTGGCCTTTAGTCTGCTCACTGAAAGTCCGCAACATTCTACGAAGGGCCATGCAAATATGTTGGGATCACCAAAACAATAAAAATAAAACAAAAGACCTTACTTAATACACACTTCATCCCAAAAAAGTGTCCTAATTTTCCACCAATTATCCACCTACTTCTTTTCTAAACTATTATTGAGAGAGAGAGAGAGAGAGAGAGAGAGAGAGAGAGAGTGTGTGTGTGTATTGCCTCATCCATCTACACAGTGGATGAGGGCCCTTAAATATGCCACCCAATCTTGGCCCTTCAAGTTTTGATCCTATGCAGTAATTGTAGCATATGGTAGTTTTTTGCATGGGGAACATCCGCTACTATTAGTAGCGGATGACAACTTGTTAGTAGCGGATGATCTCATGATCCCCTACAAAAAACTACCATATGCTACTATTAGTGGTGGATGCTATGAAAATTGATGGTTGAGATCAAAATTTGAACGGTCGAGAGTAGTATGTTTAAGGGGCCTACATGTATATATATATAACTAACATGTGTGTGTATCTCCAACTAACAAAGTCTATAAGTTTAAGGCATAATTCACTGAAAGCAATGACTGGTTATCATCTTCTAAAATGCAGCCAACCTGTGTAGAGAGTTAGCAGTTAATTGCACTTCTTCAAGCTCCATAACACCTCTGTGCCTCTTCCTGAATGTCTCAAAAAGTTCATCCCTTATAGATAAAATCTGGGAGAGAAAAAGAAGTCAAATCAAGCCAAATTATTAAGGTATCACCACTTAATCACTGTTAAATGCTTAAATGTAAAATAGATTTGAATATGGAACGGAGACAAAACAGAGTCTAGAAGCATAAATTAAAATGAGTAAATTATATTTGATCCTCCACAAAAGTAAAGACATTCATCAATGCACATAGAGAAAAGGCTCATGAAATTAAAACCAAGGACAAAACACTTTCTTGCCAGAAATACAAAGGCTTGTTCAGATTTTGAGTTTTTCAATCAAATCAGATTAGGACCATCTATCAACAGACAATGAGATTTTCTTTCATTATTTAATATTTTTAGATCAAAGAAGAATTTATTAGAGATACAGTAAAGGTGGAAAAGCAGTCCATCAAACATAAAAGGTGAAAAGAAATACAAGTCCTTAACAAAAGACCACACCCTTCTTTTCAATCCGCTCAAAGGGGCAAAAGAAAGATCAGGATCGCTGGATGGCTCAAGTGTAAAGTAGTCCTATCTATATCGATGGGATTAAAGAAAGGCTCTTATGTTGCAACTTGGAAGAAAAGTTCCTCTGTGTCCAATCCTTATGGACTGACGAGAAAAGTACAATCTGACAACAGGTCGTGTGAAGGCAAAAAGACATTAAAAAAAGCTATCCAAATTTGTCTGATGTAGAGGCAATCAAGAAAGCCGGGCATAGTAAGCAACGAAATGCTTCGGGGAGTTGAAAATAAGCATAGATCCCCTTTTTCGCTTTCTGAACCTTCGTTTGTTTTTGGAAAAGAGGATTTGGCTCAGGATTGCCCAGACTTTGATTTTGATGACAATTTATGTATTATCTATTCTTTATATTTAGAAATTAGAATTGATTGATCGTCCATCAGAAATAGCTGTAACCTGGAAGGCACACGTGGGCCATGACCGAAGACCACAGAGAATCCAAAAAGGAAACCCAGTCCAAAAGTTTGTGAAAAGGGAGATAGCACCAGAAAGATATTTGAACCCATTCATCATGTGTTTTTTCGATACTATTTAAAGTCTTTGGTTATAAGCCAAGATATGAACACCCAAGTGTCAAAGTGCAATTTCCCATCTCAACCAAATTTTGAACATCAAGGTCGACGAATAAGAAGATACTCCCTCTGTCCCACAAGATATGAAACAATGTACTTTTATGCATATTAAGAAATACATTGACTATGGTATTTCTCTAAACTCCCTTGTACGAGTACAAAAGTCATAATATGACTTGTAGGCCCTAGTATTAATGAGAGAGACTGTAAGGGTAATTTAGACATCTATATTAGTAGAACTGTCTAAAGGGAAGTGTTGCAATTAATATGGGACACCAGAAAAGGAAAGTAAAAAAATTGTGAACACTTGTAACAAATCTTACAGGCTGTTCAACATGGTCGCTCCAAAAGCTAACCGTCGAGTCCCTTGCCTCTCGAATCCAATTATCGATGTCAGGGCTCCCCATCAATCTACTATGTCGTAGAAGCCATACCGAACAGACAGGTAAGCCAACAACCCCACAAGTATATCGCATCCAGTAAAGAGTTACTTTTTTCGGCTTTCCGTGTTTTGAAACCTAGCAAAAGAGTAAATGCAATTACTTGTAAAATACTTGAATCATTTAAGAGAAACAAGCTTCTGGAACGGACCAGATAATGGACACTATATATCTATCTATCTATATATATATATATATATATATATATGAGATAAGCATTAGTGAAGTTTGTTAAGGAAATGACAAATCATGCTAAAAATAAAGACCAGCTATCCAGATAGTAAATAAAAGTTCACATGCTAGCATGCGTCAAGTGAATCAAGTCTAAATATGCATCAGCTTCTGAATATAAATGTGCATTATGTGTATACGATTGGATTTTATAAGAACTATCAAGGAATCAAACATTTTTCAAGTCCAATATCCAATATGAACTCCGAAAACAAAAATTAAAAATAAAATTATATATATATATATATATATATCTATATATATATATATATACACACACACATACATACACATAATACATACATTACACCAGACATTACTCAATTATTCCTGATACTTAACAAAATTTTGTACCAGGATTTTCACAAGTCAAGATTCATGGTATTGTTCTATTTTATCCAACTAAATTTGCTTCTAAATACACCTCAAAGGCGCAATGGATTAGAACTTAAAGAAAGAGCTGATGACATACAACTCGAAATTATCTAGGAACCAGCAAACACAAAAGGATAAAAGGTCTTACAAGGATAGATAAGTAGAAGTCCAATTTGTGTAGGTTCTGATAAATCAAGTTGATGGCATCTCTAATTTCACAGTCAGTCCATTGAGATCCTTCCTGGTTCACTTCTGGCAATTTCTCAAATATTAGAGGGAATGAAAAGCTCCCTTCAACAGAAGAATCATTCTGCAGAAGTTCGTGCATAAGAAAATACAAAGTAATTATGAAGGATGTGCAAAAGAATTTTTGAATATAACATGGCCATTTCAGAAAATATGTGCTCCCTCCGTTTCAATTTATAAGAGCACTATTGACTTTAAAAAGTTCATTATTAACATTCTTAAATTCAAAATTACATGAATTTACTTAATTATGGTCAATACAATTGTGAAAATTTTAGACGATTTGAAAAACAGTATTAGTTGCAGAAAAAAAAATCACTACTCAAATGGAATCATGTTAATTTGAATTTGAAAATGTACAAAATCAACATTCAAAAGTAAAAAATGCTCTTATATTTTGAAACGGAGGTAGTTTAGGTCTTTTGTCAGTACCTGGCGTGTTGCATGAATATGGCCAATTGAAGCCTCTAATTGTGAAAATAAACCATTGATATTGACCAATAACAAAGGTAACGACTTCTCTGGATCGTTGGCAAATTCTTCCCCAAATCTGTCAACCTCCATATAAACCTATATGAACCATAAATAAATCAGAGTTATTTTTCATGTCCTTGATCAAAGATTAGTGTAACTGAACAGCTATATACACTAAATAAACCAACTAATCAAGAAACCTCTGCCAAAAATGTAGCCACAGAGTATCTTAAGCTTCTTAAAATATTTATCCTTTCATATATATGAGTAGAAGCAGAAATGCATAGATTTTGCATGCCAGAGCCCTCTGAAACACAACCACGTATCAACTGAATTAGGCCATCAAGAAATGCCCGTGGCCCACGCTCAAAAATCATGAAATATACTTTCTGAGCACATGATCCCTGAGATTAAATAATGAGACAAAACAGTAAATTCTTAACATCCATAAAAACAGCAATCACTGTAATTTGTAATTCTATGAGATCATTTCCAGCAGAGAGAATCCATAACTGACCTCTGCTCTAGATTCCCAAAATTGTAAGTTCTTCTGGATGCTATGTAAGTTTAGGAAGACGTGCTCCAAAATGTCCTCCAAAACATCAAACACTCTGGATCCCTCAGACATATTCCTGAATAGAGCGTGTACTACAATTTTAAAGAAGTTCTTGCTTTGGAATAACGAAAGCTCACATACGAAGCGTATTAGAATCTCATTTGGTGAAAATATTGTTCTCTGGTAAATTATACTCCCACCACACCAAAATATAGGAGTATTTTGCTAAAAAGATAGATATTAAGAATAATATTTATCCACTTGAGTCAAATATTCCACATGGATTGTTATTCATATTCATTTTTGGATATTATCTATTTTTTCATAATTGCTGGGCCTTACTCACTATCTATAAATTACTCAGGTGGATTTTTATTCATATTTGTTTTTCGATATTATCTATTTTCTGATAAGTCCTGAGCCTTCTATAGAATGGTTAAACGGTCACTTTTCGATATTTTTAACATACACTATTTAGATATATATAAAATATAATAGTAAAATAAGTTTTAGTCAAGTGACTACCAAAGATTTTACGAAAGGCCAGACATCTCAGCTTCCCAGGTCAGATTGGCTAATCATGTCCACTTCACTGTCGGGATAAAGGGAGTCCTCAATCTTCTGAAAATGAGAGTTCGTTAATATTCAACATGACTATGTAGGGCTCCTCAAGCTGTTACCCTCCTATCACTTCTTCTGTGTGGCCCAATCTAATAGAACAACGATCTGGGACAGCTGTCCTAACTACTTTTCCCTTCCCAAGTAACCTATTGAAAACTACTATTACGTATTACAAGTGGCTCCAAGTACCTGGCTCATACCAGCTGGTATTCCATGTAATTCCTAGATGTTTTCAACAATTGAGAGAGCCACTTAATGGGACTATTATTTTGGGACGAATAGATTACCACTAATTCAAAGACGTTTCTTTAAAACCAAACTTTTAGAGTCCATCCTACTTGGGGGGACTTCGGCAGCACTAAACTATGCATTCTTCTAATTTGCCATCAACTTAGGGTGCATAAAAATCAAAACCGTAACTGTCTAATAATTCCTGCCTCAAACAAGTGTCCCATCTCCTTCGTGTTTGTGCAAATTGTGCCCCAAAATAAGAGTCTCCTTGCAACTTATAGATTCTTTTTAATAAAAAAAAAAAAGAAGTTGTAATTATCATAAAGCTCAAATTAGTAATGTGCAGTTCACTAATCCAAACAAACACATTTATAATTCAACTGTTTCGTACAATGACCCGTCTCCTTTCTGTTTGTGTCCCAAAATGAGAGTTTCATTTTCTTAAAATAGACTAAAGTGGTATATGATGTTTCCAAAGTTGCTATTACGATAAATCACAAACCGCAACTTTCATCCAATACCAATCCTGTTAATTAACTTCAATATATCGATAGATTGAAAGGCTTACATGCGATAATCGGCTCTTGAATTGAAAGGAGATGGAAGAGGTAGGGTGGCCCTTCGTTTTCTGCGAGCTGCTCGTTGATATACACTTGAAATTCTCGCGAGAAAGTTGGAATGGAAAGAGCTGGGGAGAAATCGGAGTAAAGTCTTCCATAAGTAGTTCGAGTATAATGAGATCAGCGATTTGTTGTTTTCAGATGAAGAAATCTCCATGGAAACTAAACCAGGCAACAAGGTTTGATTTTTGGTCGAGCTGTTATTAGTAACTAGA
>JAUMHB010037068.1:0-15877 GCA_032359685.1 Pittosporum tobira | reverse complement strand
TTTTTTATTTTTTTGGTGGGTCCCCCCCCCCCCCCCCCCCCCCCCCGGTGTCCGGTAATTCATATGGGATCCAACTAATCTGGGATTGAGCTTTTGTCGGACCCATGAGGGGGTAGCTCTCCCAACATCATCTTTTTGCCATGCACAAGGTTCGAACTCGAGACCTTGTGCATGGGGGGCCGAGTTCCTTCCACACGGCCCCAACGTCTGTTGGTATTACTTGCTCTATCGACCAATGAAAGGAGCTGCATGAGTAGGGAATTGTTCATCAAATATTGACTAGTGATGAATTTGTTTTGGTTGCAATTTGATTTGAGGGTTCGAAATGAATTGGATTAGATTTTGGGCATTCGAATTGTAACTAGAATAGTATGTAACAACTTGGTTGTGGATTTCAAAGGAATGAGTGAATCTCTAATATTTTAATTGCCAAACCATATGTATCCCATTCTACTCATTATGAGCAATAGCAGCTTATTTTTATAGTCACTGGTTTAATTTCTTCCAAATTGCAGGCACATTTGGAGAAGGGGGACAAAGGTTAGTTTACTCTCTCAGCCAATTTCCTTGCTTTAAATTTTATCTTCCCTGTTCTTCTTCTAACAGAAGAATACCAGTTTTGCTAATTTGCAATACTTGTCTGGCTTCCAGTTATAATGCCTCCCTCAGCTCTTGATCGCCTTGGTAAGTGTTAATGGAAGTTTTCAGTTTTAGTTTGGGTTTACACATAATCATCCACTACTACTTTTCCACATAAATATTTTTTCCCTCTCAGCTTATCTACAGATTGACTACCCAATGTTATTTGAAGTCAGTAACCCTACTTCTGGTAAAAGTACTCATTGTGGGGTCCTAGAATTTATTGCTGATGAGGGCTTGATATACTTACCATACTGGGTATTATTTTTTCTTAAAACTTCATTCAGTTTTGTAGTAAATTCTTTTTGATTTCCTTTTCTATAGATTTCAGAAGTAAATTCTAATTTTTCTGTTCCACGATTGTAGATGATGCAAAATATGCTTCTACAAGAGGGAGATATTGTTAATATTAAGAATGCCAGTTTGTCAAAGGGAACATTTGTGAAGTTGCAGCCTCACACCAAGGACTTCTTGGATGTAGCCAACCCAAAAGCCATGTGAGCTAGTCCCTCAAAGAGAGTCCCATTTGCGAAAAAAATTTGTTCCAAAAAGAGAATCCCATTTACGATTTTTCTTTTGTTCTAGAAAGAGAGTTTCTTTTTATTGATGATAGTACGAACTATAAAATGACACAAATGTCCTCTTGATTTGTTTGGTTTCTCTAATCTGTCACCTATTTTAACTTGAAGATTGGAGACAACATTAAGGAGCTACTCTTGTTTGACCACTGGAGACACTATCATGGTTCCATACAACAATAAGCAATATTACATTGATATAATAGAAACAAGACCATCGCATGCTATTAGTGTCATTGAAACAGACTGCGAGGTGGACTTTGCACCTCCACTAGATTACAAAGAACCTGAGAAGCCGCCGAACTCTAATCTTTCAAACAAGAGACCACCAGAAGGTACCCTTTCTTCCTTTATACTTTTAATCTTTCAATTTTTGTTTCATGATTATTGAAATCATTACTTGTATATTTCTTACCTTCCCGATTTCAGTTGAGGAAGAAGAAGCCAACAAAATTCCTAAGTTTGGCGCATTTACTGGTTCATCAAGACGATTGGATGGGAAGCCTTCTACTGAATCAGTTGCACCAATTTCTTCTCCTTTGATCAAACCGCACCAGCCTGAGGGTAATAGTGGAACTAATGGTTCTACACCATCATCGTCAAGCTCTGCTTCACGAAAGGATTGTGGAAAGCTTGTTTTTGGTTCAAATGGGGACCAAGCTACGCGTACAACACCAAAAGTATGGAATTAGCTCTCATCATCATAATCTGTTCGTGTATATAAATTAATTGTGCAAATTTATTGTAGTTATGCTAGATTGCTGCTCGAACTGGATTAATTATGATGATGTTGAATTCGTTTTTGCATTTCAGAGTGAGAGTAGTACGCCCAAGGAGAAAAGTGCGGAGCAATCAAAAGAGAAAGCTGGCGAACCTAAGTTCCAAGCATTCACTGGAAAGAAATATTCATTGAAAGGCTGAATTGTTAATTTATTGTCATGTTTTGATATTTATTTGTTCCAGATATTAGTATTCCTTTTTGGGAATTGGAAGGAGATGAGCAATGGATGGAAAGTTGATTCAAGTCCTCACTCCTATTTATGATGTTCTTTTTGGAAATAGGCTCAACTGATTGTACATATTTAATTGAACCCAACCGATGGTATATAGTAGACAAGTAGTATCTTTCACAACTTTTTATCTCTATTTATTTGTTTTAATTTTAAAACTCACAAAAAGCAAAAGAAGTGAAACTGTTTGAAGAAGAATTTTATCAAATCGAACTAAAGAACAAACATCATTTTGTTAGGAATCCAAACCTACTATATAAGGTAATAATATAAAATTACGTGTTGGTTATATATCCAATCTAGTCAGTAGAGGATTATTTAGTGCCTAAAATTGAATAATCCTTGAACGTAAGCGAATATCCAATCTAGTTGGTAGATAACTATCTAGTGTCTAAAATCATGCACAGAGATCATCCATGGTTATCCCCTACCAAGCTTCTAAATCATATACTGGGAAATTAAGGAAATATTGTAGAAATAAAATCTTCAAATTATTTTGAACAAACTAGTGATGTCAATCAAAATCGATTAGTATTATCCATGCAAGTAAGTTTATTAGGCTTCGTTTGATACAAAAATGAAACACTTTTCAGAAAATCATTTTTTTGAGAAAAAAACTTATTTTTTTGGATGGTTGATTGTCAAATTGAAAATGAAATTAAAAATGTATTCTTATATTTCTTGTTCAAATTAAGTTAAACAATTATGTTGTCATACATTTATTTAAAATATATTTTATTTTTCTAACGTGATAAAGTTATATTTCTACAAGAATGACTTCATTTGTTTTTCGAAAGGATATAAGAATGGAATTTAATAATATATTCGTTAAGAATTTTATAAAATCAAAATTTGGAATATATATATATATATATATATACTAGGAAGAAATTAAAAATTATTCATATGTTGCGAAAATAAATAAAAAAAATAAAAAAAATGATATGAGGGATAAAATAAAAAAAAGTTAAAAAATAATGAGAAAAATATACAACAATTGAACCATTTTAAAAAAATTACTCACCAATTTAAATTCATAAGTTTTTTTTCTTGAGATAACAAAGTATTTTTCGTTAATTGAAAAATAATTTTTTGTCAACTGCATGAAGAAATTTGAAAAATATTCTATCAAAGGAGTCTAGATATAAATAAGAAAAAGAAGCAAAAAAAGGAACATCTCCATTTATTCCATACAAAAGTTTACGCACTCCATAATCAAGTATGAACCAGTAAAATGTTAAAATTACATGAAAATTACAATAAGACCCCACTAGTTATGCTCATCCCCTCGGTCTCACTTCTTCAACATAATCAGTGCTTGCAATTACGACACACAAGTACAGCCAATACACATAAATGGCAGCACATAACGTGAGCCCAAACGCCCTCGGCCCCTCCCCCCCACAACCCGCCGCCACAACCACCCTCCCCCTCCCCACCCCCCACCACAATAGGAAGGTACATTCTCTTTCCAAATATATCATCCAAAGACAAGCTTCCACTATTGCCAATGGCACAAATCAAATAATTAAAATAAAATAAAAATTAATTTTATTTAATGTACAAGCACCAATAAACTAAGTGGGGACCACCTCTGGTACAGTGGGCGATGAGCCGTCATCTTCTGAACTCCCATCCTGCACGATAGCTTCATTCTTTTCATCTTCCTCTAGGAAACCTTGCTTAAATCTATCGTAATTTGTCATCTCGACTGGTTTATAAGGTCGTTCACCAAGAACTCTGAGCAAGTCTTCTTGGTGAAGGACTTCTTTTTCGAGCAAGAGCTCTGCAATCTGAGCCACTTGCTCTTTGTGTTCCTCTATAAGCATGACAGTCTTTTCGTATGCCTTGGCAACCCATTCTCGCACTTCGGCATCGATAATTGCCCCCGTCTTGCTGCTGTAGGGCTTGAACATCTCATAACCATCCTCCCTTTGCGGGAAAGAGAGGAGGCCCACCTTTTTGCTAAAGCCATAGACTGCTACTTGTGCATACGTCATTTTAGTCACCTTCTCCAAGTCGTTTTGTGCTCCTGTTGAGATTTTCCCCAACATAACCTGAACCCAAAGAAAATCTCTAATAAGCAACTAAGAAGATTGATAAAATTGCGTTATGTGTTTATATATTCTTTATTTCTTTATATTTGTTCTTTTCTTTGTTACAAGTAATCATCCATGTCCCATTTAAAATCTGAACCCTGGCTAGGGGCATGACAGAGAATGTTAACCCTCCATTTGTTAGTCCACGGGGTTAACTGTACAACAGAATTGCAACTTCATGTTTCTGTGTATTTTACCATTTATTCCTACCAAAGCACTGACAAAATAGTGAAAAAATTTAGATACCTGCTCAGATGCCCGACCACCAAGGGTCATGCATGTCATATCGAAAAGCTGTTCCTTGGTCATAAGAAGGTTCTCATTGGGAACATACTGTGCAAAGCCAAGTGCAGCAGTACCGCGAGGAACAATAGTCACCTTCAATAATGGTTCTGCATGTTCCAAAAACCATCCAACGACAGCATGACCTGATTCGTGATATGCAACAGTTCGGCGTTCGAGCTTGCTTATCACCTGTTTAGCAAACAGATGATAAATTAGCAAATTCTAGAAAAACGTCTGATACAAAAAAGGAAGCTTGGTGTAGTTATAGCATAGCCTATTTCCATTTAACTAATGCATAGCCAGCAAATTGGTTTATCATCCCACAATAGCATGACCTGTTAATATCTACCTTTGGTTATGAATTAGTAATGTTGACTATGAATTAGTTGAATGGATAACTAAAAAGCAGAATGTGGTAGCTAAGACAAGTCAACAGTTAAACATGGAGCAATGACCCGAACTACATGGGATATTGAGATGGTTTATTATCTTCTATTCTTTGAGATAATCAGCATGCAATATACTCCGTATGTAACTAAAACAGTGTTCCTTGAGAAGACAAGGCATAAGGAAGCAGAATCTAATTTTTACAAGAAGTGATAGGTGATAGAATATGGATTACAATGATGCATGTGTTCATCGCAAAATATAAGATTACCAAATATATCAAGGAATCATACATGACGTCAAGACCTGCATGCAGTGTAAAGTGCAATATAAACCATAACTGATCATGATGATGAATATGTTGAATAACAAAGTAACAATGAATTGAATAATTTTTGTGTTTAGACTTTCTATGATGAAGTTATGCTTTAGATTTTGCCTTTATGACAAGGTGGAGTCCTACAAATGTTTCACGAAGCAAGTTTGATGAAGGGAACAATCATCGACAATTAGAAAAAAGTATCTTTAAAGTAAAATCAAGAGAGCAACCACTATAGACATCTAATTGGCATATTACTAGTAGGGTTCTAGGAAGGAAAGGAAAGAGCAAACAATTCACATGGGAACACTTTGATCTTGTATTGGTTATGATGGGGTACAACTGAGGTTAATCATTGATAATACACGGAAATTATTTCATCATGTTTTTAGAGGTTTGGGATTTTACTTTCAATTTAATAAGGTTTGTTAAGTGAATTTTATTAGATATACCACTTATTACTAATATCCTACCCTTCATCCCAACACACCTATAAATGTGACCGCCATGGTCAGAGTTGTCAGCATGTACGTATGGCGAAAATAAAACAGTATTAATCAATTCATTAGATTGTGAGATACCTTGTTCTTCTTCTCTAGCCCACCAATGATCCTATCAATAGCTCCCTCAAAATGCTCCAATGTCACCTTTGTTTCCTCATTCCTTGCAGCAATTAGAGCCGCTTCATTGACAACATTTGCAATATCTGCTCCAGCAAATCCTGGAGTAAGGGCTGCAAGTCTCTGAGAGTAGTATGATGGCTCATGATCAAGTTTTAATTTTTTCAAATAGATCTGGAATATCTGGTCGCGGCCTTTAATATCTGGCTTATCTATAGAAATTTGTCTATCAAATCTGCCAGGCCTTAACAGAGCTTTGTCTAATATATCAGGCCTATTAGTACCAGCAAGAACAACAACTCCAGCAGTGGTACCAAACCCATCCATTTCTACAAGCAACTGGTTAAGAGTACTTTCACGCTCATCATTGGAACCTGAGAAGCCCCCACGACCCCTTGCTCGACCAATTGCGTCAATCTCGTCAATAAATATTATGCTAGGTGCACATTGTCTAGCCTCCTGAAACAAGTTTCTAACCCTAGATGGACCAACACCAACAAACATCTCCATAAAATCTGAACCAGATATGGATAGGAAAGGCACAGCAGATTCACCTGCTGTCGCCTTTGCTAACAGAGTTTTACCTGTTCCTGGAGGGCCAACCAAGAGAGCACCTTTTGGGATTTTCGCCCCCAGATCCTCATATTTCTTGGGGTTCTTGAGAAAGTGCACAAACTCCATGATTTCTTGCTTTGCTTCATCACAGCCAGCAACGTCTTTGAAATAAACCTGCACAGACAGGTAAAAAAAATAAAATAAATAAATAAATAAATAAAAAGGAAATAAACATCTATTTCAAGTAACATTTTGCAGAAAGGAACGCCGCAAGAAAGGTAAAATAATACTCCACAGTAGGGGCCACTGGTCTTAGTTCAGGGGAAAAAATAAACTAACCTTGTTTTTTGCATTCTTGTCAACTTTCAAAATATGAGCTTTCCCTATGTTAAATATTCCACGCGCACCCTTCCCACCACCGCCTCCAACACCTAGTCCCCCCTGCATTCTCCGCCCCATGTATATAAGAGTTCCCAATAGCAAGAGCGTTGGTGCAAATCTCATAACCTCTTGGTACAACCCAATTTCAGAGTTGTACGTGACGGGAACATGTTCACGAGGGTCTATACCTAAAGCTTCTTGGGCTTCCTCCAACTTCTCCTCAAAGGATTCAACACTTCCGATATTGAAATAATACTTACATTGGGATTTCTTCCCTCTTGCATTGGTATCACTGCCAGGTCCTTGAACAACTGGGCCGTCAACGTCGTCACTTATTGCCTGATTTCTTGGTGAGTTTCTTACATATATTTTAGCAACTGATTTATTAGTAACAACTATATGATCGACTAAACCTGGTTCCAGAAGCTTGTTTTTAAACTCCTGGAAACTAATCTGCAAAAAAATACAAGTGTAATGCCAATAAGATTAAATGATTAAATTCTCTTCATTGCATTCCAATTTTAGTTTCAGATGCGACAGATATTAATCATCTCGTAATCATTCAAGGACCTAAAATAAAGTAACTATTTTTCCACAAAAAATAAATAACCACTAAAACAGCTAAAGACCAAATAATAGGTGGATGGTACAGATACTGCGTAGGCATTAGTAACTGGACGCAAAGCCTGGATGGTACAGATACTATGTATGTAGACAAAAATCAAGTAAACTAAACCTACACTTGAGAAATAACCTACACTTATGAACTTTCTTTTTTCCTTTAATCTTATTTAAGAAATCTCATTTTTCTTGCTTTTTGTGGTACCAAATATATTTCGTTTTCTCATTTTCAAAAACAGAAACACAGATTAGGTCTCCTAATACGACTTCAAAGTTTAAATATATACTGAGTAGGTTTACCTGTTTCTCTTCACCAGAGCCAAAAGGAAACGACGAAAAAAACAATCCAATCACTAACAAGGGGATGATTAGATTTTGAATTTGCTTCATGAAAGTTGCCTGAAAATTCCCATTATCATCCGTGTTTGATTCCTCTACAAGAAGAAAATTTATTTTCAAATGTGAGGCTTCTCAAACAAGTAATCCACACAAAGACTAAGTTATTCAACATAATTATTTACTCATAGAATCGGATATATTTGATTTCATCAAAAACACGCCACATTAAACATGATCAACCTCTTACAAATTGGAGGTCTCCCATTTAAATTCCATTTAACACACAAGTACAACCTCATACCAATGATTTGAAAGTAGAAGGCATCTCAGAACAATAATTTGACAGTGGTAATAATTTATAATTTTTTTAATAATATGACCTCAGCCCAAACATCGACTTCAATTGCAGTACACCAAGGATGAAATTTTTACAAGTCAAAAAACCACTTAGTTCCCTTAAAAGATGGGTAAAATGGGATCAAACAAGGTAGTCTCAGTATGAAAGCATTTCCTAAAACTGTTATCATGAACATTACCTGTAATGCACGGGTATCTTTAGACAAGACAACAGATTTTATCTCGTGACATTTGATTCTCCTAATCAAACTGATAAATTGTATGATCACATCAAAAATCTTGCACCAGCAATGAGTAGTAAATGGTAGCTATCATCAAACATAAAAATTTGAAAAACTTGTGTACATGAACTTTTATTAAGATCATTACCTAGGGTCAGCTTCATTTTTATCTTCAATTCATAAGTCCAGGGGCCATACCATAAACTTTCCCAATAATATAACATTTGCTTTTGAAGTAATTAATGAACTTGGCAATGAATATAATCTTCATACCCAAAACAAAATAGAACTTGGGAATAGAAGATTAGTGCCAAACTCATCTTCAAAAACGATGAAAATAGGTACAACTTATTTTTAAAAAATTACATTGAGAAGCCTAAAGATGAACCTTTTCTCTTTTATTTTTCTTCCCATATAGACAAAAAAACACCAAAATGAACTGCTCTCAGGCACTTCCACTCCCATAGAGTAAAATTGTGTTACACCAACTATAGATAATTCAAACTTTGGCAGTATGCTTAACTAACCTCAGTTTCTAGTCTATTGTCAGCCCAGTGAAGGAATAAGCTCTAGAAAGTAACAAAACTTAGAAACCACATTCACTCACTTAGATTTGGCATCAAATTACACAGATTTATAAGTCTTAAGCATTTAGGGTGAAATAGTAAAATTTGTTGTAATCAAAAAAATTTATTCAGCATACCACAAAATAAATTGAATAAAAAAGAAGCAATGATAATTTAAAAAACATGGCATTAGTAGGTTACCCTTTGACTGGGATTTCTGCCCATCCTCTTTTGGAATTTCCTTCTTTTCTTTTGGGTAGAAGTTCTCATAATCTGAAACCAAAAGCAATGCGAGAGGTTGAAAGTAAACAATTCAATAACCAAAAACAAATACTCCATCCATTCTACAAAATGAGTCCCATCTCTGAATTTTTCTTTTGTTCCACAAAAGAAGTTCCTTTTGAAATGAGGTAGTATAAAATCCACAAATGCCCTTAGGTTAAACATCACAATTTCACTATCATGTCACTCGCCAAACATGTTTGTAAATTTTATAAATGGGGACTCATTCATGCATGTTGGTGGTAGGAGTATGTATATACTAGTAATTGTAAGTTAGTCTTCTTACTTTTCTTCTTGGGGGTTTCTTCAGTGGAGAAAAATCTACGGAGTCTAGTGTTTTCAAGAAGGTAATTGAAATCTGACAAGTACACCTTGGAAGCTGCTAAGTTTTTGCGATTAGATCCTCCTCCTCCTCGTATAGCAGTAGCAGCAGCAGCTAAATAACCCCTAACAAGCTCTAAATTTGCATCAACGGGACCTCGTAGAAGTGAATCAGCCAGCAAAGCTGATGATCTTCCATTAGTTAAGAAACTCTTCTACAAAAAGAACCTCAGTCACAGTTAGTCCTATACAGCTGATCAATACCAATAATACAGTATATGAATCGAGGAGGGAGAGAGATGATTACCGTGGAACGTGATGATGAGCTTGATAATGAACGGCCAATTCGCGAAAATATCATAACTTACTTGGATCGATCTATATGTCAAATTATCAATAACAAAATGACTTAGTAATTTGACAAAAAGAGCAGAATATGATATATGTATTGTTTTGGATAAGGCTCAAATGAATAATAATCCTTGCGAAGATTTGATTTTGATCCAATTGACGCTAAGTAGTGAATTGGGGATTTTATTTATCAGAGAATATAATAGGGGACCGTTTGGTAGGGTGTATTTTTTTATTTTTTATGTTTTAATTAGATAAATAAATACGGTATGAAGGGGAAAAACAGGACAATTGGGTCGGGTGGGGAGGATGGTTTGACCAGATTAGAATAGAGAATGATAGCAAACTGTTTTCTTTTTTGGGGTTAATTAATTACAGAAGAAGACTATAAAAGTATTAGCTTGGGAAACAAGATAATTCTCTTCCCTCTAATAATGTCGTCGTCGTGGATGTCATGGCTTAGTTTTGCACAACAGAAAAATTCTTATGGCACCGGGCCAGCCACCAAACCGAACAGGGGGGCAACGGCCACGGGCTTGTTTGGAGAAGCGGAAAATTAAAATAAGATTTTATTTAAGTCTGGATTTTAACCTTTTACACACAAATCACTATGTATCCGTTTTCATTTTCTTCATTCATATACTTTGCATATTTATTACAATCATTTGCCTATGATACATTTTGGTTGCTTTTAAAGTCATAAGAAGTTATTAGTAAAAATTTCAATATCTATAAAATATAAATGTCTTGGTAGTAAACTCTTAGCTTTTGCAAAATTTTTGCCCATTAAATTAAAGATGTAAATAAATTAAATTGAGTTGGATATTAATTTGATTATATTTTATTTGTATAATTTATTAAATTAAATATAAAATTTATTTATATTTTGTTTAGTTATTGTGTCCATAAACGAATAAAATTAAAGTCCGCGAATAGTTAAATGGTTTTATTTACAAGGAATAGGCTAAAATGCTACTGTACTTTGTTCACGTTTCCCATTTGGCTGGCTGGGCTGGATCGATAGAACCAGAATAAGAATCTATTGGACCGCACGCTAGTAGCAAAATAGTACAGTACTCCAAATCCACATCAGATCGAAATGTGAGTATGTGACTATCCGATATCCATATCCCTCGTCTTCTCATCACTGGCTCGCACAAGCAGATTGCTTTCATGTAGAATTCATTTCTGGCAATCCCACCACAGCCAGCCATGGATACAGCTTCTGTCGTGGTCCACTCAAAATTAACGCTACTCTTCCGGACAACAACAACCAACTTTCTTTCAGACATTTTAACAAACATCTATAAGGCAGATTCAGTCTTCAGAACCAGACTAGCCTCAAAGCCATCAAATTTCCTCTAAAATGCACCTGCTCCAGTTCATCCAACTACAATGCTCCAAACCCCTTTTCAAATCCACTGTCAGTATCATCACCAAGAAGCAAAACCCAGTTTAAACCAGTCCAATGCTCATATTCGAACAAAACCAGCTCAGAATCACAACCCTCATTACTCAAGAATCCCAAAAGCCTCTCATGCCACGTTTCCCTGGCTGAAGTGAAAACCTTAATATTATTTTGAGAGGATCTCTATCACATATATATGTGTATCTCTGTGTGTTATATCATCTTTGTACTATCAAATTAATTTTTAATAAAAAAAAAAAAACTAATAGCTTTTTAATTTTGAAGACAAAATTTTACTTTAATGCTTATTTATTTTTCATTCGTTCTTTTATTTAAGTTATGAGATAAAATATATTGAACAAATTACAATATTTACTATTTATTATTTATAAAATTTATAACAAAAGTGTCCAAAACATAATATATATGCTATAAATTCATGCCCTAAACTATCTATATGTTCACTATCTTTTTTTTCATAAATAGATTATTAATCTACTTAATTATTTTTAAAAAAATTAATTTAGCTTTTTTCAAACTATAAAGTTATTAAAAATGAAAAATATAAAGTTAGAATCAGTTTGGTTTCTCCAAGATAAGAGGACTAAATAACTTAAAACTCATTGTTTTCATAGTTTTTGTTTGCTTTCGAAACTTGAATTATCCTACTTAAGTTGATATATATCTTATACAATATAATTTAGCTTAATTTATGAGAATAAATAACTCTTGAACTAATGCATCGCTATTATAGTATTGATACATAGAAGTTTTATTGTTTTTAGAATTTTACTTAATTAAATATAAATGTCAAAAATTATGAAAATATTTGTTTCTTAATAAAATTCTATTTACATATAAATACAGATAATAGATATATAGAAGTAGTGATTAAGAATTTTTCATAGATAAATTAATCTAATAAATGAATCATATAGATATAGTTAGCACTTTTAATTCATATTTTTTTAAATTTAATATTTAAAATCTTAGTAGTTTAACATAATTGGACTCTATAACACTTTATTAATTGAAAGTGAATGAAAGAGTCTGAAAGCCCGTGTAAGACACTTGTGAATATTAATTTATTTTTATAACCAAAATTATATCTAAAAATAAATTTAATTTTTTTAATTTAGTCTAAAAAAAATATGTAAACTGAAATATAATATCAATAAAAACATTGCATCACTATTATTAATATTAAAGACAAATCAACTTCAGAATTTGCAAATAAATTTACAATAAAAGGTCTAAGATATAAGATATTGAATTTGAAATTATCAAAAATGAACCCTAAGTTATTTAATTAACTAAGAATTAATGACTATTTCCTCATTATTTGAAAACATGCATATATATATATATATATATATATATATATGTTGTGATATTATATGCATACTATACATTCATAATTGTACATTATTATTTATTGTAGATAATATATTATTAAATTATAATTTATTAATGCATTTAGGGCCTTTTTTTTTTGACACAAAATTTGAAGGTTTTAATAAAATTACTAAATTACGGTTGTTGATATTCAAAAATCTTTGAAATAATTAATATCTTAAGTTGACTTATTTTATAATCTAAAAATTTATAATTTATTAAATAAATAAAAGAATTAAATTAAGTCAAGATTCTTAATAACATATTTATATATTGCGTATTAAGTTTTTACCGATAAGTGAATAAATTATTATCTTTATAATTTAATGTATTAGGGTCAATTTAAAAAGTGAACCAAAATTAAGCTAATAATAAATCTAATGTCTTTAAGTTTTAGATTCTTAAAATAATATAATTTACAATACATATTTCCAATTTTTTTCAAAATGAAGCCCAACAAAAAATTATTCTCACAAATTTAAAACTTATCTAAATTAAATATCTCAATTCAAGGGTTAAGTCCTCTTTCTTTTGGTATTAAATTTGTGTTTTTAATGATTTATTTTTCAATTAATTACGTGATATACAATTTTTAGATATTAATAATATAAATCTTTAGTAGTTATAAATTAGTGAACTATTTGAGAGAGTTTTTTTAGTGGTTATAAATTAGTTGAATATCTGAAAGAGCTTTAGTTTTAGTAGTTGCAAATTAATGAACTATTTGAGATAGTTTTTTTTTAGTAGTTGTAAATTGGTTGACTTTATGAGAGAGCTCTATTTTGTTATACTGAAACCTAAGATAGTAAAAAATTATTAGACTCTCTGAAAGAACTCCGTTCGTTATTGATTTTATATATTAATTAATATATATACAATTATTTTGTTTTATTAAATTTATTTTTTAATATTTTATTTTGTAATTAATTATGTGAAATACAATTTTTAGATATTAATAATATAAATTTTTAGTAATTGTAAATTATTGGACTATTTTAGAGAGTTTTTTTAATTATTGTAAATTAGTTGACTCTTTGAAAAAACTCTATTTTGTTATACTTAAATATGAGAGAGTCTAAAATTATTAAACTTTATGAGAAAACTTCATTCGTTACTGCTTTTAAATATTAATATAAATATATATATATATAAAAAAGGACATAAGCATGTAATTACGTGAATATAAATATTTAAAAAATTTATCTCTAATAAATTAATAATAAAAATACATCACTTAAAATATTTTTATTTATACAATTATATAATAATTTGCTCAACTCCCCGCACCCTCACATGCATAACTTATCTCATAAAGAGTGCAGACTCCTCTGCTCTAAAGATGCACACGTGCAAAACTCTGAATGAATTTTGGTCTCCTGTTCTCACAGCGGCGCTGTAAAATAGGAATTTTTAACTGAGCTGATCATAAATTTATTTAAGTGTTTATTTTGTACTAGGAAGATATGAATAACAATCTGAGTCTACTTCTCCATAAGGCCAGGCCAGCCACTAATTAACAATAGTTTAATGACCACCGACCTTTTGTACAGATGTTACTTATCGAATTGAATTTATTACAATTTATATGAAAATAAAAATAATATAAGAAGAAGTCATATATTAAATAATATAAGAATAAAATTATTTTAATATAATTTGAGAATTTAAGAATACATAGAAGACATTATATAAGTATATTTAACTTATGGACTAAGTTAGAATAGTTTACGGGTCAAGTAACACAATTCAATTATATATCGAATATTAATTAATATTAATACTATAAATACTAAAATATTAATTATATCATAAATACTAATGTCATAAATACTAAAACTACTATAAATATTATAATATATTATTAATTATATTAATATAATTAATATTATATTCTATCCAACAAGTTTTTAAAATATTGAAATGGAATTCACATTTCCCATCCACTTTCTTCAAGGAATTCCGATCATGTAGAACTGTATGTATACATGATTCCCTCTTAACAATTTAAGGGTGACAAAGTATAGACATAAAATAGAAAGATAGTATGGACCATAATACAGAATCTCATCTCCATAAGAACTTGATGGATCTCCATAACGAGGTCCAAGAACCAAGAGGAAATCAACTCAAGTGAGAAAGCAACCACATACATATGTAGAGATGCATGGCATCACCCAAAAGCCTCATTCCATAAAAGCAGTAAAAATAAAAAACCGATACTCCAAATTTCTATCCCAAAATAATAGTCTTATATTATACTTTCTCATTCTCATAAAAAGTGGTATAATTTAAATATTTTTATTAAATTGACCAAATTTCAAACTAATAATTAACTTTATATTATATTTATGTATTTAAACAAGCGAACGTTAGATCTAGAAGTATATTTAATGCAGTTTTTAATAATTATAGTTTTGTCGCATATCTATGTATAAATTAGTATTAATTTTGATTTAAAAAATGATTAATTTAAGTAAAAAATTCAAAAATAACCATTTTTTATGGAACAGATGGAGTATGTTGGTAACCCGACTCTCATTTTAGGACATGGAGAATACATATAAACAGTACATAGTAATGTAAGAGACCAAAGCCTAGACAGTTAGATATAGGCATTCACATGTGATGCTGCCATTGTTAAAGAACAGTCGTAAACATCCACATGCTATAACTAGTCTCTAAATTGTTATAAATAGTCTATCCAACATCTCACTTCAACCCGGCCAACCGTCTCGGATCATCTCTTTCTCTCCATCTCTCTCTGAGTTAATTATATATGGAGTACTCTATGGATGAGAAGTGCAAAGTATCAAAGAATGATTCGAGTATCCATTCTTATAGTTCTTCCAAGTCGTCTTCTCTAACGAGGAGTATTTTGTTGAAACATTTGTCGTAACTCTGCTTTAATTATAGCACAATAATTCTGATAAAATAATATTCACCTGAATCGAGTGATGTTCACTCTTTTCTTAAGACAATATTCGCCCCTTATATATGATAAGAGCTATTTTGTACTTAAGATTTTAATATATTTTACTCTTGATTTATTAATATTTACTTTAAAAACTCAATCAAATATACAATAATTGTTATATTTTTAGTTTGGATTACTACTCTTTGTTTGGGCTTTATTTTGTAGGTTT
>JAUMHB010037057.1:0-19726 GCA_032359685.1 Pittosporum tobira | reverse complement strand
GGGGGTGTCACAATATATATATATATATATATATATATATATATATATATCTGTTATTAGTTTAATTTTTAGTTTATGGGTTGTAGATAAGCTTACTAGCTGTATATGTAATATTTACGTATTATTTAATTTATTTAAGTAGGGTTGATAAAGTTTTAGACTTGTCTGCTGGACTTTTTGTATGAAGAAGACGAAGACGTTGATTTCCGTTAAAATCCCCACATTAACTATCATTAAAATAAAATAAAACACTAAATTGGGAGGGCGTGCCCGTGAGACTTTAACTGAACATTAAGATTGAGGTATAGAGAATCTTTGACATCTCAAGTTGAAGTCCGAAATTTTGTTAATTCTAAATTTCTAATCATGATTTTTTTTTATTTATTATTACGAGACAAATTATTTATGTGTGAGTTGATAGTTTAGTCATTTTAAAATTAAAAATATTTTTGAATTCTCTTAAATTAAAATTTATATGTAATAGTATTTTATGTGTAATTTATAATATTGACTTTAATATTAATGAAAATAAAATATTTTCACATGTAAATTAGTCTTGTGATTATTTGTAATGCATTTTTTAGTTAACAATTTGTAATGCATGTCATTGTGACTCTAACTATCAAATAAGATTATTATTAATCCACTAAACAAACGAAATTAAAAGTTAATTTCAGAAAATAATACTAATCTGTTAGCAAACAAATATTACCAAAAATTAAAATCGATTTATATATATTATAAGACGAGAGAAAACTTATTGTCTATCTACGCCGTTAAATTTAGTTAGCAACCCAACACCCTCACTGCAATAAATACTCGGTATTATCAAATTTATTTATTATAATCAGTTACTGAAAATATGTTCAAGAAGCAATAAAAAATGATAAATTACAAGAAGCATATATACAAATGTGCCACCTAGCATTAAAGACTATACTCTTTCTATTTTCAAATTATGTTACTAAATTTATTAAATTTATTAAATATAATTAATTTGTTCTTAATGATATTATATATATATATAATTTAATTTAAAAATTAATTAAAATAAAATAAATTTTATGATATTAATTTAATTTCAATACTAATTAAACTAATATAATTTTATGTTAAATTAAAATATATAAAAACATCCTTAATTTCTAAAAGGACGGAGGAGCAATTAAGATGGCAAACCAAATTAGACCAGTGTTTTTATTTGCCACCTAGCCAACCCAAGGTGAACAAAAATAAACGAGCATGCCAACCACGTGCTGAAAGGAAATAGTCGTAAACAAAATGGACTGTTAAAACGGGACAAACGATATTTTCCCTAATCTCTCTCCTCTCTCACACTCTATCTCTCTACAGAGAGCTCCTTCAACCTAGAGCTCTTTCTCCTTCTCTCTACACACCTGTCCTAAGGTACTTACATATGCTCTCTCTTTCCCTTATGATATCAGCTGCCTTCTGATATCTGGTATTAGTATTTTATTTGAGAACTGTTTAAATCTTTTATGCTTGGCTTTAATTGCACGATTTAAGATGATTTAATGGACTTAATTGTTACTTAGTTTTATGGGTTAACTGATTTGGATTCAATATCTGCTAAAGTTTCCTTTTTTGATTGTTCTTGATTAAATTGTTTTAGGCTTTAATTAATTTATCTTGAAATTTGTCTGCTTTGTTGAATTGTGTGGTTTGATCATTTCTGAAACATGGGTTTTGGATTTTCACTTTCTTTTAGTCACGGGCTTCAGTTGCAATCAAATGAAATGATGAGGAAGATATCTAGTTTTGACCTTTAAAAGTCAATTCACAGAATTTTAAATTTTAAATTGATGTTTTTAGAATAGAATATTCACCAATTAAATGAATTCAAGTCAAGATTGAGTTTGGAAATGTTGCAAATTGACTTCATCAAATCAAAGTTGATCTTATATTTTGAAAAGGAAGGAGTAACATGTTTTGAACTAGTTTGTTGATGAGCTTACTGAATACCATTTAACATGTTGGTTATTTTGTTTCTACCATCTTGGTTCAGTTGTCATAAAAAGATCATTTTTACTGAATTGTTTTTTCATGCCAAGTTACACGTACATAGTCAAAATAAACAAATATCATAGGCGATATAGGTGTAAGACAGCTGAAAATTTTGTTTGCCTACTTCTTCTTGGAAAAGAGTGGAGCTTATGTTTCTGCTGGAAGAAGGTTCAGATTGCTTGCTTTAATGGTGATAATGGTTACCCTTCTGAGTATCATAAATACATTCTTTCACTAACAGCTTAGGAAACTCTTAATGGCCTAATTGTTTTCCGTGCATGAGCTGCTTTTTGTGGGAAGATTCCCATATACATAACTTATATTGTCTGACTGCAGTGAAAATGTAAAGTTCGTTATTGAAGTGGAAATGTAAAATCTGTTTAGTTGATCATAGTAAATTGAGGATACCCAATGGGCCAAACTTTAAAAAAAAAAAAAAATCATAACATAGAACGAAAATAGTTACTTCTGCTGGCCAGTCTCAATCTTTGCCTACTCCTGGATCACAAATGAATCATAAGAGCGCTCTGTTACCAGACTAATAGATAATAAAGAGACTCCTTATTTCAATTGGTTGACTGAAACCTTTCGTTACAAATGCATTAATTACCAAACATGCTTTCTTGTCTCTCCGTCTCTCTAAACTAAGGCGTGTACTCTTGTGCAGGTGGGTTTTTAAGCTCTGGAGAGTTAATAAGTAGTCTGTTGGCTTCACTTCATGGGTCATGACTCGTGAGGAAACTTCTGTATAAATATTGATTATAAATGAGATTGATTCTGCATAAATCATATTGAACACTTATATCTGTTCCTAATGGAGGATGACAGTGGCCTCGATCTTGGACTGGGTCTACATTGTGGCAGATCATCTGCCGTTTCAAAGCCTGCAAATGGCAGCTCGTCAGATACTAGGACGGAGGAAGGAGAAAGAGGCAGCAAAGTAATCGTTGATTTCAAAAACTTTCTGCAAGGTGGGACCCAGAAACAAGACCCTGGAGTAGTGTCTCAGAAAAGTGATTTGGTCAAACATGAGAACTTTTTTAATAACCTTTCGAATTCAGCTATTAATGAGGATGCCTCTACAAACTTGGGTGGTGGAGGGTTCTGGGTTAACATGTCATCTGAAGTTCAAGAAGAAAAGAGATTAGAAGCGGGTACCAAACGTAAAAATTTGTTTGATGAGATACACAATCAAAATAAACGTGAGAAAGAATCAGACAAGACGAGAGCATCACACATTTCCATAACCACTGATGAAGGTTCAACTGCGGAAAATGAAGATGTGGCTGATTCTGAAGCAGAGGGGTTAACTTCAAGGCTCATTCATCGTGATGATGGCTCCAAAAGGCACACCGGGGTTGGCGGCTTATCTGAGGCTCCTAAGGAAGTTCATGGAGCTTTGGATTCAAGTGGTCTAGGCGTAAAAGGACAAAATAGATTCACTATTTTGTCAGAAAATGAATTTAAGGTTAGAAATGTTCACTATGGCCTCCAATTCCCGCCTCAGTCAGTAAACATCATAAGCATGCCTTATTCGAAGGAGTCCAACCCGATTGTGGGACCTGGAACCTCGAACTATGCATTACCGGGTATGATGAATATGATGCCTACAGCAAATAGTGAGAGGTCAGCCAGTCAGCATGTGATGCCCGCAAACTTGCCCATGTTTGGATATTCTTCACTCCAGCTTCCAGTGTTAGATAAAGATAACTCCCAGGGTTTGGTCCCTCATTCACAACAGATTCACTCATCCCACTTCGGAAGGGGACTGCAAAACTCAGATAAGCAAAACGATGGACTGAAGATATCACAAAGTATGTTTTTGTTTTTACTTTTTCTGATAAGCTAAGTATGATACAGATAGGTAGATATTTAAAAGCTGAAGATGTGTTTCTTTCATATGTCATACAGTTTGATTTTCCTTATTTGGCACCAGATAGAAATATTTGAGTGAATGTTGTCTCTTGATTAATGGCATTTGTTAATGCTTTGCCCTAAACCATCACACGTAGTATAGATCCAAGTTTTGATTATCTACTTTTCGGCTTATTAGTAATTTAGTGATACCCTGATCCCTGGCCCTGATCCCTGGTATACTTTGTTAAAGTTAATCAATACTTCTATACTACGCCTCCATTTCAAAATTAGATATGCATTTGAGTCAATTTGCAAAATCCTAACATTCAAAATTGATACGAAATTGTACGATTTTAATACGAACAATTATAAGTATTTTAAACTAACTAAAGTTACTACTATTTACCATATTTGTTGCTTTCAATACTTAAAATAAATTCATGTCAATTTTAAATTTTAAGATTTCGCAACTTGACTCAATATATCTTTAATTTTTGGAACGGAGGGAGTATAAAATTCTTGTACACTGCATTTAAGTTGAAGCCTACTCTTGTTAATGAGGTTCATACCTTATTCTCACTTGTGTCATTACTGCTTCCATGCCAGTAACTCTAAGCAAATCATCTGAAACTTCACATTATGATGGGAGGGTGGAACTGTCCAAAGGCGACGGGAAGCATCATGCCACAGAAGAAGGTTCCAATTCTCAGAGAGGAGATCATGTGAATCAAAGCAGCACCAGCATTGCCAGGGCAAATACGTCTGCCCAGCCAAGGGTAGAAGGTGTTCCGTCGGAAATACAAGCCATTCGTCCCGGTATGGCCAGTGACTTAAAATTTGGAGGGAGTGGTTCCTTTCCAAATCTACCTTGGGTTACTACAACGGGGTCTGGCCCAAAGGGCAGGACAATATCGGGTGTTACCTACAGATTCAGTCCAACCCAAATCAGAATTGTTTGTGCATGTCATGGATCACACATGTCCCCTGAAGAGTTTGTTCAGCATGCTAATGAAGAGCAAAGCAGTCAAGAAAATTCCTCTGGCTTAGCGTTTCCAAGTAACAACCCTGCAGCCTCGGCTCAAAGCTGATTTTTTTTTCTCATAACAAGGGTTAATAAATTTTCATGTATGATGCATTAAGTAACTTGCCTTTCGATATGTAACGCATGTGGGTTTCCTCATAAGTTTTCTCTATACGCATGCTTAGATATTCAAGTCTTACTTTTGATATGTTATTTTATTCTGCAATCAACGATGCAGGTGTATGTAATAATTATACAAACATTATTCCCTCGTCAAATTGATTCATTAAGCCAATCTTTATGCTGTACTAGTTATTAGAAACCAAATGATGCCCCTCATGTTGTTAGATTGACGAGAGCTTGTTTCCGAAGTTAAGAGCGGGTTCCAGGGGACCTTGGAATTCCTTATCAAGGTGCATAGTTTTATCCTACATGTTTACATTCTTGAACATGTTGGACTGAAGTTTATACTTTTGTCTCAAATTGAGTGTACCATGACACACAAGCTGAGACGATGGAGTTTATCTCTGGCAATATAAATATATGTAAACGCATGCTAAGGAGATTCTAATTCATAGATATCCTTCTTTTTTTTTGCTTCTGTTTTTTGTTTTCTTTTCTGGGAAACGTATATCATTTTGTTTTGCCATTGACAGCTTCGCACTTGTTTGCCAATTTGCGACAGAATTGCTGTGTTTTTGAAGGCTTTATTATATTGCGTGTCCATCTTTATCTGTTAGAGAATTACCCAGAAATTTTGCATACCCAGCGGATATAATATTTCTTGTAAATTTGAGTGGAGTTGTTAACTCGTTACCGTGGAGGTTAGGTAGAGTGTTTGGATTTATATGCTTATAATTTATGTGGGCATAATATTTCTGGTAACTTGCATGATGATGCAGCAATATTTTTGGTTTTTCTTACGTCAGGATAAAAATGAGGATTTTATCAAGAAATCAAAAAGAGTCTTCATCATCATTAAAAATTGGAGCGCGCGCACGCGCACGCGCACGCATACGAGTTTCAAAACTGTGGAATCTGTTCATTCGGTCGTGTAAAACAAGCTACAGAACTAAGCTCTTTCGAATGCAAAACCAGAAACATTTACACCTAATGCCAAGAAAAGAAAGTCACCATCTTATTTCGCAAAATTGCCCGATTTAAGGAAAATGTCTAAAACATCAAAATCTATCTATTTTGTTCGTGGGACAGCAGTAATTTCAGTATGCATAAAAATAAAATATGATAGATTCTTATTTTAGGAATGAGGCAACATGTAGTAAAGTCACACTTCTCGATAATATGTAATTTTCCATAAGGGGGTTTACTATCACCCGGAAAAAGAAAAAAAGAAAAAAGAAAAAAAGAGAGCTTGGATAGAAATACCAGGCAATGCAGCCATGCAATACAAATATTCGAATATTTCGTGTAAATTAAGACACACACACACATATATGCATATTATATACATATATCATGGAATTTCCCTCTGTCCATCATCTTCCATGTGCACTCTTATGAAACACGGCGGGGTATCATGTCTTGTGTCTGTCCCCTTCACATCTATACCTATAAATCATTACGAGTTATTATAATGTTATACTTCATCCGTTTCATTAAAATTACAACGATTTGACTTTTTATTAATCTTAAAAAAAGTGTTTGATTATAAGTAAATTATTTAAATTATTTTTAATAATATTATAATGTTAGATAGTAAAATAGTAGTTGAGGTAGTAAGTTATAATGTTTATATTATAGTTTTAAATAATAGAATAGTTATTGAAGTGGTAGGCCATAATGTTAAAGTAGTAGATGAAGTGGTAGGCCATAATGTTAAAGTAGTAGATGAAGTGATGTGACATAATGTTAGAGTAGTGATTGAAGTAGTGAGTCATATTTTATAAAGTAAGGATAACTTAAACAATTTACATTATTAAATTTTCTAAAAAATGAATATTTCAATTATATTAGGACGTTCAAAAAAAAAAATGTTACAATTTTATTGGAGCGGAAGGAGTAATTTTGAAACTAAGAAAATAATTTAAATGTTAAATACATTATTTTTAGGGGTCAACGGGAGGTTAGAAAACGTGCAAGTGTGTTTTTGTATTGATTATAATATAGATTGCGTACATTCACCATCCTTTTTTATTTTTATTTTATTTAATTTCTAAAATAACATTCCGTTTTCCCTAATTTTCAAATGAGGATCTTACTTTAAGGACATATACAGAGTTCTAGTTCTAGCTTAATGTCCGAACTGAAAAACCAGGATTCGGACTATAAAATGCTTCAAGAGAGTTTGGGCCTACTTTCTGTTTAGTTTAGAAGAAACCGAAGAAATCAACGGAAAAATCTATGGAGAAAAGGCAGTCGAAATCAAAATTTATAGTGTTAATAGGTTTTCACGAAATTTCAAACTCACGACATACTTGTAAATAAATTTATTATGATACTTCTCAAATGAAATAATGGTCACGAGTTTAAAATTCTATAAAACAAAATAAAATTAGGACCATGATATTTTTATGCACACCAAAAAAAAGAATGCGACGAGGGCATTTTCCTTTTAATTTTTTTTTTTTTATAAAAAAAATGTTTCTCATAGCCAGGAAAAGTTTTTACTTTCCTTTATTTTTTTTCACATTTTATTTTTATTTTCTTCCTTATATCGGGGAAAAGTTGTTACTTACTTTAAGGTACCGCTGCTTTTCAAATATCCTGTCTTTTTGTTGGTGCTTTCTTGGTCTTGTTCTTGCAGCTTGTTTTGTTTTGGCATATTAAACAACTACGGATATAGTATAATGAAAGCAAATTACATCATTTGTTGTCTGTTTCTTTACGTGCATCCCTTGCTTAAAAAGTCTCTTCTTCTTATCCATCCAAGTGTCCCGTACAATCCATTTTTCCAACGTCATTAACATAATCAAAATTAAAATATTAAAAAAACAACGTCGTTTCACCAATTAATTTGCTCTAAATCATTATTGGGTTACGGTGCATCCAATTATCCAGCTTGTTAAATGTTTATTGCCTACAAATTTAGAAAAAACCCAGATAATTGAATTTTAATTATTGTCTTACTTTTAATTTTTGATTTTTTTAAAATAAGATGCGACTAATTTGATTTATGCATTGAAACCAACTATATGTATAGTCAAGATAGAGATTCTGTTTTTTGCACTTCTTACTGAGGGAATTTGATATAGAACTAATAATTCTGAAATTGTTTAGTTCCTTAGACACAACAACAAAAAAAATATAAAAAAATAACTATTCTGCAAATAGATAAGATAGTCACTCCAATTAAATTAAATAAATATATATCTACTAAACTTCAAATTTGTTATTAATTATATTATTTTTTAATATTAATTTCCATTACAATAAAGCATTAACATTCTGTTTGATGGCTACCCAACAAAGAAGTCAACTATGTGCAGCGCAATCATAAGCCTCTCCACCTCCTCATCACTCTTGAATATGAAATACTAAAATTTCCAATACACAATAAATTTGACTTGCTCAAATTAGAACAAACAAGACCCTATCTGAGAAACCAAGAAAGGTAGATAACTAAAAAACCAGAAACAACACACACCCTTCTTTGGGGAGGCCTTTTAAAGCACTCATACATATCATATTCTTATAATCTTCTCACTTTTGCAGCATTTTCCGGCACAAATTCACCGGAAAATTGTATCATTTTGCGCTTAGATATGCATATATGGGTGTTCTTTCTGATAATCTTTACTGCCAAAGCACAACCTCCAGCGAGCCAATTTGAACAGCCATCAAGAGATGCAGTAACCAATTTTCAGCCCAGCCTTGCAGTCGCTATTGCTGTTCTCGGTTGTCTATTTTCTTGTACTTTTATCCTTATTTTATATGCCAAGTGCTGCCACCGACCACCTGCAGAAAATCAAGAAAACGGAAGACTTAATCAATCAAGGTCTCGTTTTTCTGGAATCGATAAGTCAGTAATTGAAGCACTTCCGTTCTTTAGATTCTCTACACTCAAAGGCTCAAAAGAAGGGCTCGAATGTGCAGTTTGCATATCGAAATTCCAAGATATTGAGATTCTCCGATTACTTCCCAAGTGCAAACACACCTTTCATATCGATTGTGTTGATCAGTGGCTCCAGAAACACTCCACCTGTCCCCTCTGCAGGCACAAGGTTAGCATGGATGATATTGCATTAGTCACGTATTCAAACAGCTTGAGATTTTTACAGAGCCAGTCAGACTTGAGACAGGACTCGAATTTAGAGATTTTTGTGCAAAGAGAGGAAGATAAACGACGTGGGTCATCGAGATTTAGTCGAAGGAGTAGCTTTAAGGGTAAGAATGAAGAAGAATTGCCAATTCAAGAAAATTGTGAGGAAAATATGCACAAGTTCAATCACAAGATCATTGTCTCTGATGCTGTGTTCAAGAACAGATGGAGCAATGTCAGTTCTTCGGACCTTATGTTTCTGAACTCGGAGATGATTAATGCTATGTCTAGCTACAGATTCTCGGAAAACGAGCAATTTTCAACAGCAAAAGCTATTGATACTGGTGAAATTATGAAAATTAAGGAGGATATGGAAAGAAAGAGATTGTTTGAGGGCAAACTCAGCAAAATCAACCAAACTTATTTACTGCCATTTTCTGGCCTTCCGAATAATGGTAATCCGGGTAAAACTTTGAAGACTTTGGAGCCGACTGAGAAGAGATCGATGTCAGAAATAACAGTGCATCCAAGGTTCACAGAATTCAGAGCGAGAAGTGGAGTCGAAGATTTTTCCTGTCCCGAAAATAATGTCAAGGCGGAAAGTATGAGGAGGCTGTGGTTGCCAATTGCAGTAAGAACGGTTCAATGGTTTGCAAATAGAGACAAAAGGTCTCCGCTGTCTCAAAACACAAGACAAATTTTTGAGGTTTAGATTGGGTCAATGATTAATAAGGGTGAAAAGGTCAGTCCCTTTTCATCATTGTTTCTGAGGTGTTTGAAGTTCTTGAAATCTGGAGCATTCCAAGGACAAGGCATTCTTTTAGGAGATTGTGTGGGCTAGCTGATGCAGCGGAGGAAATCCATAAAAATCAGGATTTCCTTATATTTTAGCATTCATAGAAAGTTTATTTATTTTATATATTTTTATTTATATTAGTTTAGTTTAGTTTAGTCCAGTAGTTTAGTTCAATATATTATTATATTAGTAAATTGATTTAAAATATAATTATAATAGTAGAATTAGAATTTGAGTTTAATTAGAATTTTATTTGTTACTACTATTCCTAGGTAGATTTGGAATTTTATTATTTACTTTTCCAAGTATGATTACTTTTATTTGGGTATATATAAATGCCTTCTCTTATGATGTAACTAAAACAATTCAATTATAATTATTACTTCAATATATTTTTTTTCTCTTTGAGAATTCATCTTCTTCCTTGTTTATACAAGGACCCTATAAATCCTTGGAGTTTGAAGGCAAAACTTAATTGCTTTCGACTAGTAAGTTTAACTAGTCAGCTATTTCCGCTGCGTCACTAGCTGTCTGATTTAGATATATATTTTCAGAGCAAGAGGGAAACTATACAGTTTTTTTTCTTCATATAAGGTCCTTCATATCTTATAATAATAAATATGTGAGATTGGAAAATTTTGTCTTATAACAAGAAAAATAGAGAACTTTTTGTAATGAAATTATGAAGTATTTATATGTAGTTTGAAAATCTTTATACTGCTGTAATTTTCATGGTGTAATGAATCCGAGATTTCCTTTCCCGATAGACACAATATATAAACTCTATATCACTAAATAGTGGAGCCTGGACAAACATGTATTTCTTGTCACCCTGTAGATACTATGAATCGAGCTAGCTGCAGTCTTTCTAATTGTGAAACACTGAAACACATGACTCTCTTCAAGCTGTTAAACCGTCTTCTAATACATAGTATACAGTGCAACTGTAGATAGAGCCAGTTTATTATGGTTAATACTCTAATTTTAATTTTGTTTTACCTTTAACCTGGCTTGTAAAAAATACTAGTAAAGAGGGGACAACCTAGTATTCTTTTCACCAGTATTAATTATACCAAGAAACATTTTCAAACTCATCCCAAACTACATCTAGATTCTTGCTTCACTAGTTGTTCTAAATACTAAAGAATACATTATACACTAAATCCATCCTAATATTATTTTATATATACATACATATACAAGGTCATGAACATTTTTCTGCCTTAATGGGGTTTGAAAGGGAAAGGAAGAAAAAGAAGCAATTTAATGTGGATTAGCTGTTGATTACCAAACCCAATTTGTCAAAGGAAGTCTTAATTAAGCATAAGAATGTCCATGCTACATCCACTTTCTAGTATCTTCTTTTCTTTCACTATTTCTTATATGTATATCATCATATCTGCCTAGGAGTAAACTGATATAAAGTATACTTGGGGTTAGATGAACTTGATTATAATCAGATCCACTCAAACTGGCTTAACTAGGATACAGTAACAAATTAATTAGAATGGTAATTGACTAATTATTACACTAAAGCCAATCTCACCAAGGACAACCTCTTGGCCCTTCCTCATTGTCACATATTTACTGCCTTATTCACAACGAGGGGTGTGTGGGTATGTGTATAAAGACAGTAAGGTCTTCCTTCAAATATACTATAATCTTAGACATGAACATTTCTGAAGTGTATATCCTCAATATCTATCTACAGACCTAATGTAATTTGTATGCATATCACTTATAGAAACACAAAGCGCTCTTATAATTTGGATTGGAGAAAATATTAAATATCCAATTGTTCTGAATAAACTCTGTACCACAACTTATTATGGTTATCAACAACAGTTCGCAATCAATAGATTAATGCACTTGCTTATGACAAAAATAGTAAAGCCTTTTTTTTGGAAAAAATTCACTAAAACAGCACTCCCTCCATATCACAGAAAGATCCTCTTATCAAAAGAAATAAATAATAAATAACACAATTTTCTCAAGTTTATAACAATTACTTTGTTCTATGATCACCTCTAAGCTAAACGATCATTATCTTAGGATAAACATGAAGGAATTATACATCAATAATATGAGTAATCCTATCAATATCAATAGATCACATAATGATTATGCAATTATCAAACAGTAATATACTTCCCATATACAGAACTAAAATCAATGACAGACATTATATATAAGAAAATCCTAAAGTATATGTGGTTCTGCCAGGACAAACCGATTAGAATCAATCACAATTATGGACATGGTACTAGAATTCATTCTAAGGAAAGTTGCCAAAAATAGAACAAAGAAGAGCTCTCACTTATATACACATATATATACCTAAATTCAGAAGCAAGATAAGATTGACTGACCTCTGCACTCAGCTGCTTATATGTCTAGCACTCACTTTTGTTGAGAAGAAAACAATTCCAGCTCAGAAATGCTCGGTGAAAGGATTAAGAATTTTCCATTTATCAGAATCTGCGTAAAAGGAAGAGTTTTCACTTACTCGTCGTTACGTTACTGGGGAGCAGACGTATTGGGCTAGCATTGTGACGGCCCAGTTCTTCAACTCTTGTAGGCCCTATGGCTATGGGCTTTCAAACACGGGTCTCGTGTCTGGAAAACTAACTTTCTCCCGATTAATATAGAATCCCAGCCCCGGATAGTGATTAGTGATTACCATGAACCCCAAACCAAACAGGGAGCGAGTAAAGCCTCTCGCGACGTTCGACTTTGGAATCAAATTAAAAAAAAAAAAAAAAACATTTATTCTCTTTGTCTCGGTCACTCTCAGGAGCTCTCACTCTCAACACCTGTAGCTCGCTCCAGATGTCCCGTAATTATTGTGACTTCCATTTTCATCATTGTCACTTCCATTTTGATCCAAACAACATACTATAAAACCCTAATAATTGTCTCTTTCTCCAGATATATGTAGAAATTGATGTACAGATACTGCTGTGAGTTCTTTTAGAGAGATGGTGAGAGTAATACCGATGGCAGCATCGTCAATTCGACCTTCTCTGTCCTCCTTGATGTTTTCGGCGACCTCTCGTTTAGGTGTTTCTCTATCGTCCTCGTATGATTCTTCTCACAGGCTTAAAACTTTAAATCGTATCGCCAGTGGTAAGGCACTCAAACTCTGTTTTATGTGTACCATTATTAACCCTCAAAGTTATTCTAATCTAATTTGTGTTCCATTTAATTGCAATTTGGTGTATATGGTTAATACGGCTTAAGCAACTACTAACATGGCGTCATGGTATTGGGCCCTAACTCCTGTTGTGTATATCGTAAAATTGTGATTTTGATGTTACATTATTAATAATGTCATCAAACTGAGTAGTAGTTGTTGTTGTTGTTGGTTTTATATTTATATACACACACACACACACACTACTATTTCAGGTCTTATCCACAAAAAATTAAATAAAGGAAGTTATTTTTGTTAGACTGTTTCTAATTATGCTTCCTCCCCTAAGAACTTTAAGATACATTTCTAGGATGACACTTTTGAGAAAACTTTATTCTTACAAAAATCTCTCTAACATTAGTTAGAAATATAGTAGCAATGGCATATTTGGAACATTATGTCACTTCATGGTCCAAAATTGGAAATTTATCTCTAATTTTGGAATGCATGGAGTATCATTTAGAAATTAACAGGTGAATGTGTGGTTTCTCCTTAATATTCCAATGCAGTTAGATGCATATATTTCTAAGGTGTTGTTGTGTCCATAGTTGAAGTGATTCCTCTGGTTTACTTGATAGGTTATTTTAGGCTAAAGAAATCACAATGGCATCAATGAGTATCCTTTGGGTCTTCATACAGTGAAATTCCACTTAATGAAAGGCGTTTGGCCATTTCGTGTTTCTGAAGAGTCTTGCTATAACTACAATAACAACTGAATTGCGCAGTTTACCTACCTGAAATCCTTTTGAGTAGTCATTCATTTTTTCATAAACGCTATTTATGTTTTTCCTTTAATGTATCGATACAGATTCTTTAGGAAGAAAGGATTAAATAAACTATTTCAGACAAGCTTAAAGTCTTAAACAAGTAGTAGTTAAAATTTGCAAGTAAGTTTGGAGTCCTTGTTTGTGAGATTTTCTTGAACATGCACCACTCTCTTACTGGAAACGACTTTATAATGAAATATGGTGCTCTGTTCGGGTTATCATGTTTCCGGTTAGACTGATTTGATTAAAATATTGACGATTATTGGATATTGCTAATTGAGCTTAATCAAACCTTAAGCTCAAAAAGCCAAATGTTCAAGCATTCAATTCTTTTAAATAATCAGGAACAGTAGTCATGTGCCTTCTTTTGCATTTCCATTTTCCTATAGAATGTTTGTTGAAGAAAAACCTTGTGGGAGTTTTTTGAGATATTGAAACTTACTAATTTGTGTTCCACCTACTCATATTTGATTTTTAATTAAGTAGACTATGAGCCGTGAGGTATGGTCTTATTTCTCATTTATGTGGAGGTTATAGTTTGCACCTCTTGCTTTTGAAATTCAAAATACTCAGTAAGTCAAGATTCAATTCACAGTTTTTCTGTTCATTCAGTAGTTCCACAGTCGCAGTTATTCGGCCTAAAAGCATCTAAGCTCTTGAGGGGGGAGAACAACATGGTAGGTAGCACCATGGGGAATGTTGCCCATGCAAGCGCTAAATCTATCCAGGAAAATGTCCTAGAGTGGGTCAAACAGGACAAACGAAGAATGCTACATGTGGTGTGTTGTGTAGGCAATTTGGACCGGACAATAAAGTAAGCTGCTTACGTACATTATGAAAAGTGTTGTTTCAACTTTAAATTGAATCAAATTCCGGCTACAGATTTTACACAGAGTGCTTGGGGATGAAGCTCTTGAGGAAACGTGACATACCTGAAGAGAGATACACAAATGCATTTCTTGGATACAGCCCAGAAGATTCTCACTTCGTTATTGAACTTACTTACAGCAAGTGATCTTGAAACCTTTTAATTTAATGATTGTTTCCTAGAAGTCAGCCCATTTTATATTCTGTTTAATGCTTCTGTACAGTCTGTACCTTTTTTCATTATGATTCAATGTTAAGTTTCTCTAGGCAAGATTGCATTTCATTGATTCTGTTTCCTTTTTTCTTTTAATTTTGCTGCCAGATTATGGAGTTGACAAATATGATATTGGATCTGGGTTTGGTTACTTTGGTATTGCAGTTGATGACGTAAGTTTCTATTGATATTTAAATAATGACCCTTTTATTGTTTTCTCTTCTCTGACACTTATTTTCTTTATCTTGGTACTCAGATCTTATTTTACCATTTGTTGTGTAAAAGCTATATCATGTTCGAAAAAGATAATCATCTATCAGATCCACATTAGTCATTTGATTTTTCTCTTTATCTTTCTTTCTCTGTTATATTCTTTTTTGTGGAAAATGCGTAGTATGGTATTGCTAGTATTGGTTAAAAGTTGAGGTGTTATGGTTTGGAGACCCAAAAAATAGAAGGGTATCTAAATTAACTAACTAAGGTGGAGTGAATATATATATATCTGTTACATTATTGCATGCCTCACTAGTTACAAATTCATAATTTTTTACAAGTATAATTTATAAAGTTCTACTAACCAGGAGTCTAGCTTGATGAAGTAATATAAAAAGTTAAAAACACATATATATCTATTTATCTACTTTTCCATATGTATACTAAAGTTTTGCTAGCAGACCTACTAACTTCTTTTTAGGGACGGTGGAATCCACAGCCACTAGCCCACTACCCTTATGGTGTGCACCATATAAAACAACGGATGCACACAATATCCCCACAACTATGCTCACTGGGTAATTTAATTGTAAATTTTGTGTGGCTCAACGGAGACCATTGCCTCCGCGAAGTATTGAACCCATGATTTAAACCTTGAAAGACTCTTTATCACTAAACTCAATTCCACATGAGCTAACCCCTTAGGTTCTAAAAGAACAGACTTGTACAGTCAAGGCATCGTTTTGGAAGAACTAGTGACCTTCTTTTTGTAAGTCCTAGCTATCCTTGTATGTGGATGCTCATATTTTTTTCTATACTCGTTATTGGATCTAAATACATTATGTGCTTGCCTATTCCACTGATACTTATTAGCATGAATGTCTTCTCTTTTTCTATAAAGACTTAATATATTGAATATTTGATTAGTTATGCAATCTGTAGAAAATTTAATTAGTGGATAATGAAAGTATTTATACACGTATCTTGTTCTTAAAAGGAAACATTTCAGTTTCAGTTGAAATACTAATCAGCAGATGTTGAGTCTGTATAGGTTGCCAAGACCATGGATCTTATAAAGGCCAAGGGTGGGAAAGTAACCCAGGAACCTGGTCCTGTGAAGGGTGGTAAAACAGTTATTGCGTTTATTGAAGATCCTGATGGTTATAAGTTTGAGCTTCTAGAAAGGGGTCCTACTTCTGAGCCTCTCTGTCAAGTAATGCTTCGAGTTGGTGATCTTGACCGTTCCATAAATTTTTACGAAAAGGTGAGAGTTACTCTAGCTAAAAAAAATATCTTATATTTGTCGTGTTCGATGAACTCCCTCATTGTTATATGTTATATTATTTGTGTTTTTCCCTTCCATATTGGTTATTAAATATTTCCTATCCGTTGCCAATCCTGTATAAATTTGTGAATTTCTATCTGCTGTGTCCTTAGGCCTTTGGCATGGAGCTTCTTCGCAAATCTGATAACCCCGAGTACAAGGTACATGTCATTTTCCGTATGCGACTGTGGTATTATTTGTTCATGACTTATCAAAAAACAAAAAATTGTTGATGACTTGTTTACATCTGGTCTGTTTTGTGCTTTGAGTTTGTTGTAATTACACCTATATCCAGTAGTTAGTGATTTTGTACATCTGTTTGCTGAGGTGAACTGATGTCATGTTTCCAGTATACAATGGCAGTGATGGGCTATGGACCTGAGGAAGAAAGTGTTGTGTTAGAATTGACGTATAACTATGGCGTCACTGAATACGATAAAGGAAATGCTTATGCTCAGGTGAATTCTTTTATCTTTTCTATGAAACCTGTAGAATTGTAATGACAGTATTACGTGGAATGATATAGTCCCTCGTTTCCAAAATATAAAAGCAAAAGGAGTTTTTATTTTGTTTTAAAATATAAGAGCAGAATTAATTTAAGAGCAGAATTAATTTTGGAACACACCTTTGCTCCAAATTCGATTATTTTTTTCACCGAGACCTCTTTCTCTCCACTCTCTCTCCCTAAACCTTTCTAAACTCTTGCCAAACTTATCAAACCATCCCTGAAACATAATCTTTGTACATGATTATCAAAACTTATTTTTCTCTTATATTTTATAATTTTCTAAACAATGTTTGTTGAAAAATGTTCAAAAACTGAAATAAAAACCACCCACGTGGATAATCTATATTTAGTGTGTTGTAGCGATTTTGGACTCTATGTTTCTTAATAATTAACTTTTGAGCAAAATGCTATTACAATTTGGAATGGATGGAGTATTAGTTTACGCCGAATTAGAACCATCTAAAGGAACCAATAAGTTGGCAGATTATTTTGTATTTTGAGACAGATTGCAATAGGCACGGATGATGTCTATAAAACTGCAGAAGCAGTTAAACTCTGTGGTGGAAAGATTACTTGGGAACCGGGGCCTGTACCTCATATAAGCACAAAGATTACTGCATGCCTAGATCCTGATGGTTGGAAATCGGTACGGCTTTTCTCTTGAGAACTTGTTTAGGCACTAGCGTCTGTAGGAGTACTTCACCTGAATGAGTTCTCTACTTGTTTAGGCACCTCTTGATCAAAAGATATCATTGTGCGTACACTAAAACGAGATGTATGAATATTTTTAGTGCCTCAAATCTTGAACTTTCTTACAGAAGAGGTGGTAAAATAAACAGTTGATTGTGTGAAGTTAAACTACAACAAACTTTTTACGGTTAGTAGTCAAGGGCAAAGTAATAACCATATAATATATTTTACACTTAGGTCGACAATAATATTATTCTGGTATGAACAATTCACTTAATTTGTGAATTTGGTCGTGAGAAATTAACCACTCATGATTTTGTGAATTCCTTAAATATTGACGTGGAAAGACTTGTCTTTGATTGAATTGCTATGAATGGAGAAAAAGCTACATAAGAACTTAAAGAAAGACACGAGAAACCTCTTTTTCTTTTCTTTTTTTTCTTTTCCTCTTTGTTATGTGTGTGTGTGGTTTTAGAAAAGAAAGGAAACTTTCCATGAAGAACAACTAAACGTGAACAAATGCCTCTGGCGGTATATGGAGAATATTTTAGTTAATCAATTTATTCGTTATAAACCTAACTACGAATCAGAATGATATACACGCACTCATTGGAGATTATTCATTTGGTATTGTTATCTCTTGTCTCCGAATTTTTACCCTTCAATGCTGATATCTTCTTGTACTCGATTTATGCAGGTTTTTGTTGATAATGTAGACTTTTTAAAGGAATTGGAATGAAGTTTTTTCGGAATTTCATATCACGCTGTTTCTTGTAAACAATGAATCATGCTCCGAGATGTGTGATGTTTCTACCAAGTACAGCTTCGCGACTGGTATCTAGAGTCGAGACGCAACAATTCAGTACATCCAAACATGTATGATAACCCCCCTCTTGCAGATAAAGTTTACATCTAACATTAATCCAAATTGTAAGTGTTGTGTGAGCAAGTGATCCTCCTGTGTCAAAAGGCTGAGATGTTAATTTTGTTTTAATGAAAATATTTCCAGCAAAGTCGAAGAACAGTTTTTTTTTTTTTTTTAAATTTTAAAAGGGAAATAGTTTATTTTCTTTGCATAAATGTTGTCTTTAGTTGTTCGGTTTAAAGTTTATTGGTTAGTTTTAATATGTTATAAGTTGAAAAAAAAACACATTTTTTTTAAAATTAATGTATTATATGTTGCGTGTAGCATGTAGCTTATGTTAAATAAATTAAAAGAAATGTTTTTTAAATAATTTATTTTAAAAAATAATTTATAACTAATCAAATAAGTGTAACAGATTAATGAAACATGCATTCTTGTTGGAATAGGTTCATAGCAAATTCCACGTGTGTTGTGCGAGGACAATGTTGTCAATTCGTAAAATCGAGATAAAATCTTCATTTGTATTTACGAGTATAAATTAACAAATAGTATCTTTCTTGGCAGTGTGCAGAAGAAATTCTTTTATTGGAAAGAATAAGAATAATTGATAAGAGTTTTATTTAGAGTAGTTATTAACGTTTGATAGAATATTAACATTTTATTTGTAAGTTTTAAGGTAAAAAAAAAAGAAGAAAATAATAGAAAAATTATAAATTTTCTTTTTTTGTATTTGTAATTTTGTAACAATTTTTTTTTTTTTATTGTGTTTGTGAGTTGAAAAGAAAAGAAAAATATAATATATTACCATTTTATCCTTCAATAATAAATTTCTTATTGAAGATAAAACATAAGCATGGCTTCCAGCAAACTGCACTGCTCGAGTGCAAAATAACCGCATTTCCACTTGTGTACGGGCTTACTAGAAAGGACTTTGTTGTCCTAGTTGCTGTGAAGAAAAAAAAAATTCACCAAAGATAAAAAATAGTATGCATCAATTCACCGAAAAGCAAAAGATAAAAAATAATATGCATCTCCTCCTTTCACGAAGGACATGGCCAGTAATTTAATTTTTATGGTATTCAAAAATGAATAACATTTTAGGTATTATAAAAATTAGTATTGGGCCAGAGCATTTTCTTGGCAAATCTGCCCCCCCCCAAAAAAAAA
>JAUMHB010037046.1:0-19727 GCA_032359685.1 Pittosporum tobira | reverse complement strand
TTTACACTCCCACAAATATTTTTCAAGTTATTATAAATTTTTGAATAAAGTTATTTTAATATGATTATTAAGTCATACAAAATTATTTTGGTATTTGGCAGACTTGTGAAACAATGGTTAAAATATATACTTAAATATATTTTGATCATTGATTATATTATAATATGTAAAATGATTTATAGGTCAGCTACTCCTAGGAAGACATAACTTACGGAGTAGGCGTTAAGGTAAGGAGTATCATCCTTTTGCTTCCGCTAGAAGGAATATCCATTGACCTTCATGTTATGCTATTATTTCCTCTTCAATAGATTTTTATAACTGGAAACACTTTATTTAATTTTGAAACTCTTGAGATCGAACATTATATTTGACCTTCAACTTATGTTGACAATTTGGACATATGTGGATAATTTGATTGTTGATCAATTGTTACTACTTCTTGAGTAAAAATAATTCCTAAATTCATTGATTCTATCTTATTGATATCTGGCTACTTTAGTTACAGACTTTGAAAGCCTCATTTTAATTATTTCAGTGATAATCAAGTTACGAATTCAGATTGATTGTGGATGCCTTAGCCTGAGTGGCAAGGGCGTACGAATATTATATTAATGGCCCGTGTAGCAGAATTATTAAATTATGATTGTCTTTGGCCGAGGACAAAGACGTGTGATATTGGTGGCATTTACCTATGTGGTAAAGTCACATATGCTGGTATGTCCAGTAAAGATATCCTGATGATTGCTTAAAGAATGGAAAATTTAGACATTCATAACTGCTTTATTTTCATATTTACCTTTTTTCATGCAGTTACACTTGACAGTATTTCATATGTCTATATTCTCATTCACACTCAATTTGCTGACTTATTAGGTTAATGATAACTTTCTTTATTTCAGTTATCCTTAGTCATGGTATTTCTTACTGAGCTAGTTGAGCTCACTCATTTGTCTCATATTCCTTTCAGGTACAGATAACTGATAGCGGGGTTGTTGGGGGAGTGAACTAGAGGTCTAGTTGCTTAGATGTTTACGTTGCATACTATTGGCTAAAAAAAATAATAACTTGTGTAGAGTGTCATGTATAATATTTCTAGTATGACATGATGTACTTTATTATGACATTGTGTACTTTATAATAAGGTTTTGTACGTTTGTAAATTGTGATATTATTAATAAATTAACAACTCAAATTGGGGTGCGGATATCCAAATTTGAGGGTGTTACATTTTTGGTTATTGATACTTACTTGATCTCTAATTCCATGTATTGTATTAATGTAATTGTTAATGGTTCGTGTTGATATAATTGTTTATGAAGCATCCATTATTTACAGGTGGTTCTCTAATTATTTTGCACTGATTATGAGCTAACTAGAGATGAAATTAAGTGACAAAATTAAACAATGAGAAAGCTTGATTGATATTTAAGCCCATTCAAGTGTTGGTATGGTGCTTAATTTGGCAAAGACTTTTATTAAAGTATAATCATCGATTCAATATCGTGGAGTTGAGCTTGCAAACTCTAAAAAATAATGGTTCTTAAAACTATAGGTTTTGTTTCTTTCATTTTTAAAAATATTTTGCCAAGAGGATAATCAATTTTTTTCTACTGCTCTCAACTGAAACAAGTTCAAAAAGTGGAGAAAGTGTTGAAGGACTTGGGAGTGAAGGACTTTGCAGTTTGCAGACTTGTAGCGCATCATGAAGCTCTTTCCATGTACAAAAATTGAAGGTAAGTTTTGTAATGGAACATTTATTTTTGAAATTTAGTGTCTTTTTTATCCAATAGTAATATTTAAAAGATATTTAAAAAAAATAATAAATAAATAAACGATGACTGGTCCATAACTGGCCTAGACCGGAGGTCTTCGCCAAACCTTTTTTTTTTTACCCAAAATTCTACAAAGTCCAACGTGGTGTACTCAAAAACCTGGTTCGATTTTTTTTTTAAAAAAAATAGTCCACCCAAATTTAGACAAACCGATCGTCTAAACGTGTCATGTTATTCATTTTGTACATATCTAATCATGTGTATTGATTCTTAAAGGGTAAAAAAGATACTAGAAGAATTACTATAACAGTCTGAAAAAAATAAGGTGTAGCTCTTTTTACTATTTAGTCGGTAGAATGTGGTGGGACTAAAGTGTACGACGCATAATAATACATCGTAATTAACCAGTCGGCCATTAATTTTAATTGGTCCCACATCCAACCTAACCATATGATATAAATATTCCTCTTCCTTTTTTCTTTTTTCTTTTTTTTTCTCCTCCTCCTATCATTTCTTTTTTTGGTTCAACCCCCACATCCATCTTTATCTACTTATTAGTGACTTATTATTTCTCTTACTCCAATTTTTGGCAACTGCTATCTTTGCTAGGACACCAGTTGGTCTTTCTCCTGACTTGGGTTCAGAATAGGTTTAGTTTTAAAAATATTTACATAAAAATATAAAATTTTAACATTACGATAATAAATACACTGCATTATATCTTAAAATATTACAGAATTAGTATTTTTTAAATAAAATGATGATTTAAAATAATAATAATAATAATAAATCGACGTCATTGTATTAAAAATATCGATGATGCAAAATACACTGCATTATACGTGTATTTTCTTCTAAAATTTTAGAGAAAAAAATTTAAAAAAAAAAAAAAGGAAGAAAAACATAATATTTGTGAAGTCGTTGCTCTAAAACATTATTTAACTTTTTTGTATTAGCGATTCTTTTATCTGTACTGTGTCGCTCCAATTATATCGAAAGAGTTCCGTCTCGCTGCACCACGTCCACAAATGAGCGAATACCCGTCCATCTCCACAAAAGCTGTTCCCCATTACCTACTAAGAAGCCCCTACATAACTCCTTTTTTTTTTCCCCTTTATATGAATGGAAATATTTTTATTAAAAAATTAATTAATATTTTTTTAAATAAAAAATAAAAATAAATTTATTTATTTTTATTTGGGACGAAGAGAGTAAATGTTATAATAAGAACTCTAAATGTCCCCACACTTCAAAATTCAAAATGCTGTTAAAAATCTAAAAACACATGACCGTACACTTGTCCGTCGCTACATTCTTGAGGCGCAAGTCACACCCCGTGCAAGACAACCCCTTACCCGACCCTACCCCTTCCATTGTCCATATGTATATTATTACTTCCGTCTCATTTATATTATGTCACTTATTTATTTTTTTAGACGTTTCATATTATTATAATATATCTAATTTAAAAAATTTAATAATGTTAATTGTCTAAATTATTTTTATTTTATTAAATATAGTCTACCACTTCAATCACTATTATCTTATTTTAAATTATTATATCAATATTATATTCTATCACTTTAACTACTACTTCACTATTTTCTTATTTAAATAATAATATCAATTACTATTCTCTTATTTAAAATTATAATATCAAACTCATTTTTTAAAATCCGCACAAAGTTAAAGTATTGCAAATTACTTGGGACGAAGAGAGTAAATGTTTTAAAAGTTAGTAAGCGCATTATGACGGTAGAAAAAGAGTTTGACGTCTAGTCATTTATTAATTGGGTATATGTTATAATTCATTAATTTTAAATATTTGATTAATTTAAATATTAAAAAATTATTTAAAATTTAATTAGATATTAATTAAAATTAGAGGGAAAATTTTAACATATAGGGATGGTGAATGATTCTATATGAAGCACAATTAATCAACTCATATCCTGGGACTAAGGCAGTGGGACAAGGGAGAGTTGTGGTATTTTAAAATTGTTTATACGTAATTTTTATATTAATATCTTATAAATTAATTTAAGTGTTCTGAATGAATTAACTAAAAATTAGATAGTCTCTAAATCTCTAATATTTTCTCCCTAAATTTAGAAATATTCTCATATAGCGTATTTAAATATCTAATCATCTCATTTAATTAGTTTAATTGTCATATATGAGTTAAATAAAAATTAGACAGTATCAAAATATTCAATATTATAGTTTCTTTATTAATAATTATTCATATTTATTTTTAGAAAAATATTATTTACCTATATAATTTGATTGGTTTATTTAAAATTAATTACATTAATTATTTATTTAATAACTTTTTAATACTCTCTCCGTCCAAAAAAATGATTAAAACATTTAAAATCTGCAAATTAAGAAAAATAATTTTTGATGAGAGAAAGATTTTGAAACACCCAAAAAATGAATATTCTTATAAATTTATTATTTTTTAAATAAACATCAATATTTATATTAATATATGTGTCTATATTATTTATTAATATAAAATTTTTACATTCATCCCTCTACTCAAAAATCATAACTCCGTCCCTACTCATATCTAACGGTGCAGATATGAAATTATGAATGCCATCTTGCATCTGTACGTGCACATGCAATTAATAAGAATTCAAAATCAATATATATATATATATACACATGCAAATAGAGAAACAGTGACTTAGTTTTGATTTATTTATTGAGTCAATTTAGTATTATAGGTTAGTGCCCATAATCTCGACGGTCTTTTATAAAACTTTATTTTCAAAAAAATAATAAATAAATAAATCTCTTCTCATTTGTTTATGAAAAAAAAAATAGGATTATGCTCACTTAATTTGCTAATAGATTTTGACTTCTTTAGTATTTGTAAACTTCTTAATAATCACCTGTTGCATCACATAAAAAATATTAGTAATTCATACATTAAAAAAAAGTATTGATGCTTAAGGAAAAAAATTAATATTTTTTAGAAATAAAAAAACTATTCCAAAATCTTATACTCCATATTTTAAGAGTAATATCAAATGATTTTGTTTTCTAAAAGTAAATTGAACTCATATATTGGCAAATCCTATTAATATATTAGGATAAATTTAAAATGTGATAACTTATATTAATGACTTATTTAACTATATACTCAAAAAAATTATTATTTTTAAGACATTATAAATATTTACATCTAGTCCGGGCAACAAATAATTAGACTAGTTACACTACAATAGCGCAAATGGTGCGATGCAATTGAGGTTGACTAGTTCAAATGTCTGACATTATTTGAGCTAAATGTAATTTTTTTAATATATTTTTTGTAATAATTTGTATTTTTTTTCTATAACACTTTCGATTTTTGTTGCGATTTTAACGTATTGCTCATAATATTTTCTTTTTAAAATAATTTTTCTAAATTTTTTTGTTAGTTCTTATTGTTTGCCTTTATAATGTATTTGTTTATAATATATCAAATAATATTTTGGTTTATGTTTATTTCAAAATATAAACAATCGCAAACCAATGCATATGAAATAATATTTGATACTATTTATATTATATGATTCTCCAATGATTAAATTATAATTTTAGTGATTGATCAAAAAACCAAATTAAGTTTACATAGAACTCAACTGAAGTCGTGTATTTAAAGTCTCTACATCAAGCAAACTCGATAAATAAATCAAACGAACTCGATGTTTGTATATTATATTATATATTTAATTTAATATTATGTACGATATGTGACTTTCCAACATCCAGTGATTACACCATAAGCTATGTGATTGATCAAAAAATTAAATCAAGTTTACATAAAACTCGACTCAAGTTGTATATCTAAAATCTCTACATCTGAGTCTACTCAATAAATAAACCAAACAAATTCAGTGTTTGTAAATTTGTATAATATGTATTGAAATATTAATTTGTGAATTAGTACAATCTACCACCAGTCTAAATTTGAATTTTTTTTTTTTAAATCTGTAACGTTGAGTGGACTCGATAATAAATTAATATTTGTTTATTTATAGTATACATATATTAACTACGAATGCGGATATAAATCACAATTTAAATAACAATTTTATAAAAGTACTACAAAACACCCAATCTCGTAGCTCATTATGGGAATAAATTTGGCCTACAAAAATTGGGTATAATCAAATCTGAATCATGATTGGTCATAAATAGTTTATAAAGAAAATTTAATTTACCGATTACACTAATAATAATATCTGTGATGCCATGAGTTTTTTGATTGATTTGGGGGTAATTAGGAATTTAGGTCCGTCTTTGCAACGTCTTTTAATATGTAATCCTAACACTGACAAATTAAAAGGTCATGATTTTAATTTACATACGTGACGGACATTTGTGACGATTTTAAAAGTCAATCGCAATATAATATTATTAGATATGATGGTAGTTGGTTACGTTTTATTAATTTATTCATTATAAAAATATTTTTTATGAATGTAATATTTACGCACCAAAATTTTTAGGTAGACAATTATTGCATGTGTGATAGAATATAGTCATTTTAAGTATTTGTGCGGTTCCGATCAATTCATCACAAAAATTCTAGTAAAAAAATTATAAAATATATATTTTGTGATAGCCAAAGAAATTACTAGCAAAAGCATACATTCGTCAAGGTTTTAAAAGTAATTACCAATTCTTGATGAAATTTTTTTAATAATAAAATAATATTGTATAAGATGACTTTTAGTAACGACTAATTTTCTTGTCACAAAAAAAAATATATTTGTAATAAACATTGTCATCATTATATTAATATAATTGAATAATTCATGACGGTATTCGTTTTATGGTATGTTTAATATATTATATTATATTATAATTAATTTATTATATTATAATGAATTAGGTGCTTGACTCACTGGCTATTATTACTTTTATTTATCAAGCAACGAGGGCTCAAACCCTCCTCCTAACATTTATAGATTATTGTTATAACCATCACAGATGTGCAAAAAATGCAAACAATACTTAAAATTTATGTGCAAAGTGGTTGCATAATTAGCCATGGATAAGGAACCATGCAAACACAATCAAGTAGGATTTTTTGTGTGGGACCCGAGGGTCTATCTTTTAACATAGGGAGTACTGTATACCATTTTCTGCCACATACTACCATTTAGAGCCCTCACCCCTCTCTCTTTCTTTCTCTCTCTCTCTCTCTCTCTTTCTCATTAGGAGATTCTTCTTCTATGTCAATTTTTTTTAGCTTATGAGATGGATAGTAGAAGACCTCCATTACTTCTTTTAAGTGTGGCTTTCTTATTCATGTTTTTGCTGGTAGGTGAAGCTAATGGCGGCTACAGATCATCATCATCATCATCATCACACTCACTGTTTTTCAAGGTCAAGCCCAACAATTTCCCTCCCGGTTTCTCTGGTTTTTTGCCGAAAGGGATGCCCACACGAGCGTCCACTCCTTCCAAGAGGCACAATTCCATAGGCTTGAGGACCTGGCTGCACAGATTGCCATGAAAACTGATATATGAAGCTGATCATAATTAGTAAAGGGTGTATATTTTTGTACATGGGTTAGGTCTTATCATAGGTGAGTATTTCTTTTATTATTATTTTTTATATATACAATATTTTCATTTGCTAAATTACAATTTTCCTCAATATAATGGGAAAAGGGGGTAATATATATATATATATATATAGTTGGCTTATGGAAATAGCTTAATTCTAGCTGATATATGCAGATTAGTTCGCTTGCAACAGTAGCCATTTTTTTAGTTTTGGAAGATTATTAGGCGCAAGATATGTAGAGTTGAAAAGTGCATTTAAAAAGAGGTGATGTTTGATTCTTTGTTTCTTACAATCTGAAAAACCGTTTTAGAGTTGGGATGATATCATATGGTTTTCTAGTCATTTCGATGGATTTGATTAATTTCCATACTCTCTCTCTCTCTCTCTTGCTATATATATATATATATATATATATATAACTGCTGTATACTTACACTCCGGTAGCTGTTATTCTCTCCGTTTTCATAATTTTTATCACTTAATTTATAGTCAACATATTTTTTAATCTGCATAAAAAGTCTTGATATTTACGCGACGAGGACAAGATTTTTGACCATAGAGTACCCAACAATGTCCCCTTTCTCGTCCAAGGCCAAGGGGAAAGACGCCTGATCAAAATTCTCTTTTTGAAGGTTTTTTTTTTTAATGGAGGGCATACAGTCTTATTTTGGCATTTGGAGTTTTCCATAATTCATACCAAAGTTTAGTACTCTCTTATTTCACAGAAAAAATATCATCTTTATAAAAAAAAAATTAATTTATATAAATTTTAATAATTTTATTATATAGTATATAATTTCGTACAATGAGTGAATAATTTTGTAAATATAATACACGACGACATATTCTATCATTTCATAATATCTATGGCTAAAAATCAAACTCTTTTTATCTTTAGGGATGGAGATATCATCATAATTTCTCCGTAGATTGAGGCTAACGTTACGGGCACTTTATCATCCACATCACTGGGATCGAATAATGGACTCTCCGGTTAGTGTCAAATTTGATTTAAAATTAAATAAATATATAATATCAGGGTAACTTTATCCAGAAGGGTAACTATGTTTGTTACGAATTTAAACTATTTTTATTTATTTAAGAACCTTTTAATCCTTCAATTAGTTCTAAAGATTACAATTATAAACTATTTTTCTTTTCTTTTTTTTAGTTTTCTTTCCAGATAGTTATTTTTAGACATTGACTAATCTAAAATCAAATAAGTTGTCAAATCTAAATTGAAAAATTCTACTCTTCCAAAATATTTTTTTCTATCCACAAAACTCAAACTTAAGACATTTTTTAAAGGACACCGGGTTCCTTACCACGCAGCCCAAATTATTTCTCTTACATCCTCAAATTAGAGTACGATATAATCCATGCAGAAATTTGAAATTAAATAGTATCATTTTTAAAGTATAAAATGACTTGAAAGTAAAAGAAATAATTTATAGTTATAATTATTAAGACTAATTTAAAAATTAAGCACTTAAACAGTGCTTGCATACACAAAAAAAATAATAAATACTTTAATCATTCGTGCACAAATTCGAAACATTCTATTATTTCAAAGAAAAAAAAAAGCGCTAGCACATATTGTGCTCACGTAGTCGTGTGAATATAAATATTTTAAGAAATATACCTCCTGCAAATTAATAATAAAAAATATATCGCTTAAAACACTCATATTTACGCAATTACATAAACATTTGCTCAACTCCCGCACTCTTTTCTTTTAAAACATTTTTCCCACACTTAGGACTGAGCTTTTCCCAACAGCATTCTAAGCTAGTTTAACAGGAAACATAACTAAAATGGGGTTTTCAAGTTGAGTGTTGAAGACAAGGAAGAAAACACAAATAACAATAACTTTTTCTGCGGATACTATAATAATTAATGGAGTTTATATACACTACACTAAAACAGAGGGGGGCAGGAAATATAGATACACATAAATTAATTTAAGAGAGACCACCCAAAGAAAAAGAAGAAAGGATATTTGCATCCCCCTTACATTTTTGCGCATTTGAAACTGATGTGATACGCCAAAAAGTGATAAATTGGGAATTTCCTGTATTCGTTTCTAATATTGGCTTGAAGGTGAGACAGCACCTCCTGATAACCGGGCAGGCTGGCCTGAGACTGATGACTTGTCTGATCCTCGCAAATTGTACTTCTCATAGACCTTTTCTCGGTTCTCTGACCACCAAGTCTCTGCTTGGTGCTCTCCAAATCTTCTCCGGCTGCAGATGCAATAATAATAACAAAGTTATTTTACCTGGTGTTTTCAAAGTATATGCTTATTTTATTGGATGCTCACACAGTAGTAAATATACACTATCTGATGTTTCCACATTAAAAAATGAATCTAAAATAGAAGGTTGTTTCACCTATAGTAGAGCATAGTTTCAAACATAAAAGGAAAAGGACGATGTTTCACATTGTCAACCAACTACATGACTAAAATTGAATACTTGGCTCGGCTCGTTTGCACATTTAGTAGTGTATAAATGAACTGAATTGTTCACGAACAAGCTCGGGCTCTACTCATTTAAAGCTCGTACAATATCGTTTAACTTAACCAACTGAGCTTGAACATGACAAGCTCGACCTGGTCCAGTTCATCTGTAACTGTATGAACCATGAACTTTTCGGGTGTATACCCCCTTAGATAAACATAAAACTAAATGACACGGTGTTCTCGAGTTTTAACATTAAAATTTCACCGTCATGCCACCTCCACTAACCATGCAAACGTTACATTTAGGGGTAAGGATAGGCTAATGTATTCCTTAAAGTTTGGAAACTTTGCAAATGGGGCTCTCTATGGAACAGAGGTAGTAATTAAGAAGCCAAACCTTATGTCTACTGAAATAGACAATGAAGAGTTAAAAGATATATAGTCAAGTACCTGAAGCGCACTCGTTTGAGATCTCTAGTTCCATCCCTGAGTGTTACAAGTGTTATATACACGCCAGGTTCGTACTGCTCTATCCCCTCAGCCTCAACTTGATTTCCATTACCAGACGCGGTTATATTTTTGGGTTTTACGCCAGTATTGCCACCTTGGAAAGACCCAGACTCCTTATCAAGAGCATTAAACACACCACCACTTCCCACTTGGACACCACCATTACCATTAGGAAGTTTGGGATCCGGATAAGCATCCCTTCCACTGGAGGTCACAAGCCCCTGGCTTTGATTGCGGCTAGCTTCATTGCTCCCAGCTGGATTTCTTGGTAATTCGGTAGGACCATCTGTTCCATTTACTGAACCAGAGTCTACACCTGTAGGAGAGACCAAGTAAGAGTTGGTGATTGATTCTGCTCTTGAATGATGCTCGCCATTTGCTTCGGGACAGTGAATGCCGTTTTGATCCAAGCCATTTGACAGGCAAGCCAGCCTGATGCTGTCTGTGTCATAAACGCCAGGTGGCAACCTCTCAGCCATATCTTTGAGCTGGGATAGAAAAGAAGTGATTAATTAAAATACAAGTAACCTGACAAAAAGAAGTGCATTACAAAACGCACCCGCAGAATGATGCTTACGGTGAGCATGGCACAAGTTTTTTACACCATAAGCTTGAAAGATAAAGAGATTACATTTTAAAGACGACACAGAAATCCTTCTAAATCCATGCTTTTAAGATGAGAATTTGTTTCAAACAAGGTCGAAACCATCAAGTTCGAAACTTGCAGAAAATTTCCCTAGCAGGGGAACTACCAATTCCATGAAAACAAGAATGCTATGTACTCATTGGTCAGAAGAGAAAAATCAGCTAAAGAAACACTACACGTTATTTTGATAAGTATGACTGAACAGCTAGAACACTTGGAAGTTTCCACAAACACATATATCCACATTTCTATTTTCTAAATCCATGTTTGTAAGTTCTAAATCATGATACACATTTATACCCATATTTCTAAGTTCCAAATCCAGGCATGTCCACAGACCAGCATTCTGGGAACCAGGTTTCAGGTACAAGGGAAGACTGCGTAAAAAATTACCTGTGATGTAAGCGACTTTATCACTTCTTTTGCAGCTTTAGATTTAGCCGATTCCTCCGTGGCCACTGATATTGCTTCTTGAATTTTCTTCGTTGATTTTTGAAGCTCCATTTCTTGAAGTTCACATTGATTTCTCAGACTTTCAACCTATATCAAGTCCATGATGAACGATCATGAACGTACTTTCAATCTATATATATATATATATATATATATAAAGCACAAGCCATCTAAAACTCAGCTGAGTTGGTTCTTTTTTGGCTCAACATTTAGCCATTTTTGGACACTTTTGCAAGACTCGGTTAACTCAATCGAATTAACTCAATTATTTGTTTAATATTAAAAAAAATAATTGCAATTGCCAAGATTTGAACCCAAGTCACTTAGATTATGAATACCTTTACCACTCTACTAAATTCATATGATGCAATAAATAGTAAAATTTTAAATATTATATACACTTAATGTAATATAAATTTTGCCTTCCATTATTTTCAAATATACGTATTTCTCATTATTAACACATTTACCGAATCATCAATAAACTATATTTGAATTGTAAATTATTAAATACAAGTCTCTAACTAATATATAAATATAAATTTATTGCTAACAAAATTATTATTAATAAAAATAATTATGACGTGTTTATTATTTTTCATACATAATCTTTGTTAAAGAAATCACCATTAGTATATATTTTACTTACAAATTATTAAATCTAAAATTCTAACAAATATAAAAGTACAAAATTGCTATTAACAAAATTATTATTAATAAAAATAAGTATGAAATGTCTATTATCTTTCATACATAATCCCTATTTAAGTATATTTGTAAGTTTACATACAAAAAATAGAAAATGGGTAACAAAAACTTAAAACTTTACAAATAACTTCTAATTTGATTTTATATGAACATAAATTCAATCAACTTTAAAATAAAAAAATTATAGATTATTATTTGCATAACAGCAAAATCAAATAGTTTGTGTTAAATAAATTTCAAAAACATATTTATCAAATAAATAAATAATTTATAAATATATACATAACATCCACTGTTTTAACTTAAAACTAATTAAGTATTGAAAAAAATTGTAAAAAATATTAAAATAACTTTTATAATATATTAATAAATAATTGTGTCTACTCCGGGCAACGCCGGGCGTTCGAGCTAGTAATAAAGCAAAGAGCAAAACACCTTTATTTAAAAGTCCTTGATGTACCTGCCGTCGTAACTTGAGAATTTCTTGATTCAAAATTTCATTTGATTTCTTCAAACTATCAGCAACACTTTTGGAAAATGAAAGTCCTGATGTTGTCGGAACAGGTGTCGCTGAACGTGGGGGGCTGGGTCTTCTCGAAAAAGGTGACACCGACCTGGAAGTAACACCAGAAGATGTCAGCACCGGCTTAGGAACAGCTCGACGCATGTCTACTACACCAGCGGCCAATACAACATCTTTCAGCTGTAACAAGGAAGCAACCTGAGAAGAACGACCTATCGAGAACGTGTCAGATTTTTTGGCTTGTTTTGCTGCTTTATTGTCTAACTGTTTGATTAAATCAAGATTAGATGGAATCCCAAACCTAGCTAGCCGTAGCTCAGCCTTGTCTAACCGGTCCTTATTTTCACCTGAAAGGCGTGGGATAGCATTTTTCCTTATACCCACACCAGCTTCAGCCAATTTATTCAATTTCGCAAAACAAGAGTCACAAACACGATAGGGTTTGTTGGGATTTGGAGCCAGTGCCGCCCTTAAAGCTTTCCTAGAACTACATGAGTGGCAATGCACAAGCCCACAATTATAGCAGTTGTGCCTCTTCCTAGTAAAGCCAAAAGCTTGTCTACATGCTGAGCACTGTGACTGCTCGGCACCAGAAACCCATTTGTGAAGACAGATAGCTGCTGTGTAGTTTGAACCACAAGATATGTATTTTATATGTCTATCCTTTAATGCTTCAACTAAATTTGGTGTTTTCCGATCTTCAATATCTCCATGGCCCAATCTCCCGTTAGCTCCTTTTCCCCAAGTGTAGACCTCGTTCTTGGATGTCAACACAGCAATATGATACGCACCACAAGAAATTTCTTCAACATATTCTCCAACAAGCTTATCTTCTACCAAGCAAGGTACTTTACCGTCAGACTGGGGATTCCCAAGCTGACCGTACACAGTGCTTCCCATTGTGAAAACATGTCCTGATGTGGTCAAACCAACAGTCAAACTATGCCCACAAGCAATTTTGTGGAAATCATAATTGATAAGAGCTGGCAAACATGTGGGCTCAAGCCGGGCTTCCTTGTCGCCATGTCCAAGACGATTTTTGTCACCATCACCCCAAGTAAACAATTTCCCAGATGATATGCTTGAACTAGACTGTTTAACTATAACTTCAACTACAGCAGCAGTGTGCCAAACCCCACAAGCAACAGCAATTGTCCTCAAACCCGATAGAGATTCCACCTCTCTCGGATATGGAACACTTTCCCGGTCCCCATGGCCCAAAACGCCAAATGTACCATCCCCAAATGTAAAAAGCTGCCCTGTTGATGTTATTAAAGCCGTATGCCATGGTCCACAACTAACCATTGCAATTTGAAGTCCCTCAAGAGGACCGGAGATTCTCTTCGGTATCCAATGACTAACGTCAGTGCCATGACCGAGGAGCCCGGCATTATGTGTGCCATCTCCCCATGTATAAATTTCACCGGCCATAGTAACGGCACAAGTGTGAAATTCTCCGCATGCAACAAAATCAACATTTGAAACTGCTAGAGATTCAACCAAACGAGGTTGAATTACATCTTTGCCCACTCCATGGCCAAGCCGTCCTCCAGATTCTTCTCCCCATGTAAAAACCTCGCCTTGCCTAGTGACTAGAGCTGCATGTTTGACCCCACAAGCTATGTGATGTACATCTAGAACTACACTGGATTCCAGTGGCCTGGGAAGAAGCACATCAGATCTGGTGCTCAAAGAATTAGCAGTTTTATCGAGGCCCACCTTGATCAGATTATCACATATTACCTCGCCCCATATATATACATCACCTAAAGCATCACAGTCATCAGCGGCAGAACCATGACTGGATGTGCTGGGGGCACTTGAAACGCTAACCCGTAGAGCATCCGAACCTGATCCCTTTATTTGCATATTTGTTTGGTCCAGAGCTACATGTGACCTTTCAGAGTGGACAGAATTCTCAAGACGATAATCCGTGGGAGAAGTATTTACGTCGGTAATGGTAGGAACCTCTGGGGAGCTAATATCTCGAGCCGCACTAAGGGAACTGTCACTTGCACTATTTGATGTTAAGTCTCTATTATCCTGAAATAGAATGATTAGCAACTAACAGATCAGACGTTACACATATTATCAGGATAGCAAAACTTAACAATTCTATTCCCTAACACAATAGAATTAATAAACTACTCAAATACTGGAACAATATATATACATCAGAAAATAGTATTATGGACAAGTCTTACTAAACCTAGTACTCTATTATCAGTGAAGTAAAGGAAGGCCAAGAAGATAACAACAATAAAATACAAATAAAAATGTTTCTAGGTTGCTAGAGTTACATCAAGATAGAGGCCTCCGTCACTCCAACCATCAATTTTTGACCGTCCACCTTGTCCAGAGGATATTAAAGCTTTGAGGCCTGCAATCCACACCTCAGCCTCAGCTTTGTCCTTGCAAATCTGGATAAAAACAAACAAAACTAATTTATAGTTGATGTAGAGACCAGAGGATGGAAAGGATGCAAAAGCATTATGTTTTAAAGGATAGAATTGGAAATTTATGGCCCACCAAATCAAGTGAACGTTTCCCGTTGTTGTATATGAGAGAAAATGACAAATAGTCCTTCTCAGGTCGCAAATATCGTTGAAAAACAGCCTGATAACATGTTAAACGGGAAAGGAAGCATTTCAGCGAATAGAAATGCATACAGAAAAGTAAAACATAGGTGTCCAACCATTTTAGTCAAAAATCATCATATCAGAAAATAGCATTATGAACCAATATTTTGAATCTCACAGTTCTTTGTCCAGGAATAATTCTTGAAACCGAAGCTAACTTCAAACTTCTATCCCCGCTACTAGAAATCCAAATTAAAGATGATCCATCCTGTAATTTAGATACAAACCATTACCTCGCAATCTGATAATTAAAAATAAGCATGTACATCTATTTTTTAGGTTAATAAGTCGTATGCCAAGAAAGAGGCAAGAGACATGATGCCATATATAAGTATTAATCATCTTCAACTACAGCACAGGAAGGCATAAACTGCTTTAATGGTGCCCTTGAATCATTTCAGAATGAAAAACCTTAAAGTTTAATAAATAAATTCCACTCACCAATACTAGCAGAAAATGTTTGACAGAAGTCAAATAACGAATTAGGAAGTAAGTTCAAGTCACCTAGAGCCAATGAAAAAAATATATAATTCTTCCAATCAATTAGAGGCCGAGTAACACAGTTTCCCAGCTATTCATACTTTATTTTAGACAGTGCAATGCCATATCAACCTCAGTGTGATACCTCTGGGATCCTCAGTTTGGTGCCTTGTATCTATTCCCCTTCATTTCTTTTTACTTTAATCATCTGAAACTACAGCAACCCAAACCCTAAAAATAAAATTGTCCAGTATAACCATACTCACCAAGCATAATCAAGCCCATGTCAAGTCTTTCAACCAAAAGCTTCCTAGAAACCCAAGGTTACCGTACTCGGTAATCTTCAAGGAACTAAGAAGATTCTTGAATTTTTTGGCTCTTCATGCCTAACCATGCTTCACATCCTATACCTTTCCTAGACCATATTAAAACCACCAATGACATTATTACAGTTTTAAACTGTTTTCCTTAAATAAAAAATTAAAAAAAAAAAGATTATTGCTATTAAGGTGGGCGAGGGGCATAGAAACTAACCTCAACCCTACAAGAAGTAGGCCCTACACTACAAGAGATAGCATCAACAAGATAATGTGCTCCAATAAATCCCGTACAGGATTTGATCTCTGCATTTCCCAGTTCAAGGATGAGAGAGGACTAGTGTTTATTTAGGGGACACAAGTAAACAACTACTTCAGTGCTTCCTATATGGTATACGCACCAAGCGTTTACAGTTGAATATATAATAGCTAGAGTTTTATACAGAACCAATATACTTACATATACATACATACATATATATATATATAACTACATACAACTCAATTTATAGTATAACTAAGATGAACTTATAAATTACTATGCTGACACCAATCGCTCTCTAGCTTGTGGATATTACAAGGAATGCACAAGCATGCTACCAGTTCCATTATCAAGGTCACATGAACAAGAAAAGTACTCCCTCAATTAGAGGTACTTCCATATAATCACGGCTTTTAAGGGAAACTCTTCGTCCTCCAAATATAACCCTACTCTTAACTAGAAATGTCATATTAGTAAAACAATAGTATACAATCACTCTAGAATATATGTCATGGCATATTAGGAACAGAAATGTGATTTTATAGTCTAAAATGAGAAATGTATCTTATGTTGACTTGGAAGAAAAGTTCCTCTGTGGAGGAACAGAATAATAACTTCTTCCTCTGGAATATCAAGGAACAATAAGATTTAATTAGAAATATCGACAAATTATTGCAGAGTCCAAAGGAATTTTAAAAAATGGGGGCTAACCTGTTCCAATTTTGGCTCTATCCAATTTTAATATCAGATTAGCGATTACTCCAAATTCTATCGAATTTCAATACGACTTTATAGTCTAAAATTATAAATGTATCTCTAGTTTGGCAACAGACTAACAAGGAATATGTATCTCTAATTTTAGAACGTATGAAATATATATTTATACATCATATAGGAGTATTACAAAACGGACTAATTCAGAAAGGGGGCAACAAAATAGTATTAACTTCAAATCACGCTGCTATCATCAATTCAAATGATGTCCCATGTATAGAAGCAAGTATGTCAACATAGTATCTTACGCTAGAAAGTCTAAATGGGCAAAACTTAGGCTTTCCCTTTCGACCATATTTAAGTAGTTGAGAACCCTTCTTCAAAGTAATTAGTGCCTGCAAATAGTAAAAGACTCGATTAAGAACACAGTGGTCAGAAGAGTTTGCACAAACAACTATACTCCCTTCCAAAATTAGAGATGTACTTCGAAAACGACGACTTATAAGGAAAATGTTTTTTTACAAGCATATCCTTAACCTCAGCTAGAAATGCTAGTAACTGTGTGATACTGATAGTACTCATCTACTTAGAATACAGTTATAGCATGTTGTGCACTTCCTGTCACTTTATAGTTTAAAATTAGAAATGTCTCGAATTGTAGAACAGACGAAAAAGGGGTATCTATCTCTAACTTTGGAAAGGAGGAAGCACCATACACAAGTATAATAATTCTAAATTAGATCAAAGAATGTATTGAATTCCAAACTAATCCCGCACAGATAGCTCAAAATTAAAGAAATGTAATTGAAATGGAGAACTACATAGTTTAGAACATAAAGATCCTATCTTTTTCCTCTTCCCTCCCTCAATTCCACATCAGGGGTCCATTTATAAAATTAGTGCTATCCATATGCTAAAGTTTATTTTAGAAGTAATGACATGAAATGTAATTTCATAATAAACTTGAGTACAGCTTTGTCATTTTATACAATTCAATCAAAATTGAACTCTTTTGGTGAAAATAAAGTTATAAGAAATAGGACTCTTTTAGTGATAATCATATGATAATGTAATTTCATGTTAGACATTTTATACAATCATCAATTCAGCTGAAGCTTTTTTTATGAAAGAAAATACGAATAATAAGTATAATGAGAAATGAGAAATGAGACTTTTTTTTGTGGAACGGAGAGAGGACTGTACCTGCTCGATGTCACGGTCTACATTAACAAGATCTGCCATTCCATGAGAGGAATTCACCGGAGCACCACCGCCACCGCCACCGGCTCCGAGGAGTTCCGGTCATCATCAACTGTACAATAAAGTTGGGCGTCTATTACCATCAAACTCTTCACACTCCTTCAAGTTAACAACACAAACTGCAAAATAAGGTCTAATTAAACCCTAGAATCCAACAGATCTGTCCAACTCCTGCAAAAATCGGTTTACTCAAAGCCCTATCAGTTCCATTGACTGCTCAAAAGTCAAAAACCAGCTCTGCCACCTGGCGCCGTTCACTTAACTGACGGAGCACTAGTTTTCTGTTTTCCGGTTAGGACGGCAACGGCGTTAGGAAGACGGAGTGGAGTGGAGGGGAGGGAAGAGAGAGAGAGAGAGAGAGAGAGAGAGAGAGAGAGAGCGCACAATGAGGAGGAGTGGGATGGGAAGTAGGTTGGCGTATCCGCGTATAAAAGTACAAAGAGTCAAAGACGAACAAAAAGAAAAGAGAATGAAATCCGTAGCCTGTAGTCGCCTGAAAACGAAAATAAACATTATTCCCAATGCTACCCCTTTTTTTTTTTACTGGCTACTTTCCAAAATTAGCATAATTCAAAATTAGAACTAAATTTTTGTTTTATTATATATAAAAAAATTATTATATTTTTGTTATAAATATTGATAAATTTTAAATCATCATTTAAATGATATATTTTTAAAATATATTTTGTATTGAGGTAAAATAAAAAGCTATATATTAAAAAAGTAATCTTCATAGGAATATTCTTAATTTTTAAAAAAAATAATAATGAAAAAAAATAAGTTAAATAACTAATTAAAGAAAATAGAGCACAACTATCATGACAATTTTACTTTATTTTTGTGAATTGTTTTGTATTAATAGTGATGTAATATGATTTGAAATATTATATTGTTATGTTTAATGGTACAATAGATTGAGTAACAATTTTTACTTATTTTTTGGTCGACAATCTAGAAGACCGTGAATTGATATATTAAATTACACATCATCTTTAAAAATTAAATTAAAAAAAAATTGATATGTGAAATATTTTAGCTTAAAAAATTATTATTTTTTAGGATAGAATATTTTTTTTATGAAAGTGAAATTATGTAGTACTGTAGTATTTTATTTCTGTCGAAACAAAGAAGCTCTATATGACACGGGTTTGGAGTTTGGAGTTCGGAGTTTGGACCAGGTGAGTCGGAAACAGGTTGTCCAGATAGTCCAACACTCGGACAGGGGCTAACCCATACGTACCAGATTGACGTGTCCGCCAATCTATGAGGAGGAGTTACGCTAATGATCAGGTGGGCTATGATTTGGTGTGATGGGGCGTAGATCAAACCCAAACTGTAAGAACCCAATATTTTTAAAATGTTATGAAATTTATTCATTTTTAACAGTATAATATGTTGGGATAAAATAAAA
>JAUMHB010037035.1:0-15155 GCA_032359685.1 Pittosporum tobira | reverse complement strand
TTTTGTCTTTTATGAAAATCTGTTGTGTGTAAATTTTTTAAGAGGTAAGAGAAGAAAAGAAATGACTAGAAAATTGACCTACTTTCCTTTCACATTTTCTTGTGAAAAATGATATGATTTAAACGAAAAAGGAAAACTTACAAGGAAATCTCTTGTAATTTACTTACTTGTTAGTAATTTATTGAATTAGATTATAAATTTACAAACATAAAAAAATTAAAATTTATAAATCTTTTGTTCTTTTTTATTAAACTCAAATAGAATCTCATATTCTATTTATCTTTCAAAATGGTTTACATAAAAAAAATAAAACTAACAAATCTTTTGTTCTTTTCTATTAAACTCACAAATAGAATCTCATACTCTATATGTTCTTTAAAATTATTTATATTTTAAAATCTACAAATAATAAATAATATTTATCTACATATAAAGTTAACACACATGCAAAATTATGGTACCCAACTTAAGATCATTAAGTCAACTTAGAAACACCAACGTAATTGAAAAATAAGCTCTTTTGTCTCCTCTTCGAACATTAGTATTTCATTTGATTTCCTCAATTGCAATACAATTTAATTTGGATTTGTCTGACTCTGAATATGCACTAAAAGTAATAAAAAAAATATGCATAATAACCGACAAAATATGCTTAATAGTAAGAAAAGAAATTAATATCTTCCGACAATTACTTTATGGTTGGTGACCGACTGGCCGGTGAAGCAATTGGTTATTCAGCTTTATTGACCGAATGAAAATGAAATAGTCAGATAATTTTCTTTTTTATAAGTTAGTATTTGAAAATAATTTTTAAAATATACTCCATTCGTTTAATTTTAAATGTCTTAGTTTAATTTTTATTATTACATTGATCAATTTTAAAACTAGTAACTTTCCAAATATATTCACAGTTGTTGCTATTAGTTATTTGATTGTTAAGAGTTACACGGTCTCTTATCCATTCTCGTTCAATCACAGTGGGAAAGTCAATCAAAATACATAAAGTTGATATAATATCTTTTTTAAGAATACTTAATTAAGATTGTTGAAATCATAAAACGAGTTTAGAACATCTATATTTTTGTTAAAAAAGACAAAAAAAGATTTTATTTTTCAATATTTCACTTGAAAAATGTCATTTCAATATTACAAAGAGAGATTATCATATCACTATTCCATCAGAAGAGTTGAATTCTCATTTCCATAGTCCCAAAAATAGACAATTTCTTTTTGTTTTCTACAAATCTTTCTCTTTAATACATAAGACTGCATCAACATAGCACGATCAGTGGCGAGCCCATTTGACGCCAACTATATCAGAAAACAAAAAGTTACAAATACCATTTCTTATGGATGAAAGCGAATCGAATCGAATCAAATTGAGTATAATTTCTTCATATTCTACTCGTATAATTTATCGAGTTTGAAATAAAGTTCGTATATGGTTCATTTAACTATCGAGTCAAGCACGAATACAAATGGAGCCCGAGTAGTTTAAAATTTTCGAGCAAGTTATATCGAATATCAATTGAAAAAGGTAATTTAATAAGGTCCAAGTAAATTAATCGAACTTTAATGTATGCTCATATTCTACTTATTAATATTTCGAATCGAGCTCAAATCGAATTTTTTGCCGAGCGATTCTGAATCAAGTTCGAACCATTTAGTTTTACTTTGAGTCTTACCTTTTGGGGGTAGATTAATATCATGATATATTCCTTCCTTGGCCGCATCTATATTTTCATTAATATCATGAAAATCTGCAATTTTAATATTTCTTATAAAGAGTCCCAAATTAATAAAATTTCGTAACATGACTATAATCAGTGTGTAGTATTTAGCTATTTTGTTTTATTATTTTAGTATTGTGAAAACTGATTAAAAGTAGAATCACCACCCACATCATAAATTCTTGTGTGTTATTATTATGATTTTTTAATTTACTTTTTCTTTTTTTTCCTTTTTTTTAAATTCTTCATTCGTGTACCAAACGGAAATTAGAATCCGACTTCTTGCATACCAAACCTCACCTGTGCTACCAACCAATTTCAAAGCATACTCACATATTTGACCTTATATTCTCTTGTTGTACTTGACATTATGTATCTATTATAATATTAGCGTGTATTATAAAAAAGGTGTTTAAGATATGGGTTGGTTAAATGCCACATGTTGCTTTTCCTTTTTTTTTTTAAGAGACATGGGTCAAATTTTGTTATTTTCTATTTTTAATTTATTTTTTAATACCTCTTTCTATAAAAATTAAAATCATATTTAGGTCATGGACAAGCAGGTTTATGTCGTTTTCTGTCTTTTTTATTTTTTATATATTCTTTCAATAATTATTATTGTTATCATACTATTTACTACTTCATCTGTTATAAAATCAGAGATAATTTTATTAAAATTTTAAATTTTGAACATAATAGTATTTTACAAGTATTTTGCAACATTGACTTTGATATCAATTAAAATAAAATAAATTTACCTTAAATTCAAATTTATAATTTGGAATAAGAAAGTGTGTATGTGATCATAACTCTTTTACCTCTATTGTCTTCTTTTTTTCCTCTCAACATTCTTCAACAGTTATTATTTTTAATAGTTGTTATCATCTATCTATACTTCATTCATTCTCAAATTAGAAATAATTTTAAATTCTATTAAATTTGATTTTTAAACTTTTAAAATTTAAATTCTAATATATATTTATTAAAATTTTAAAATTTGTACGTGATGTAGCTTACAAATTTACTTTGACATCAATCAATTTACTTCAATTTTCAATTTACAATTTCATAAATTTACTATACTAAAATGCATACGTAGCTCTAAGTTTGAAAAATAAAAATTTAATTTTACGTTTTTTTGAGTCAATTTACAAGTTTAAGTTATCACGCTAAATTTAAAAGAAAATAATATTAAAGTTTGTAGTATTTTTTAGATATAGTTTACAATTTTCATGAATAAATATGAACTAAACCGAATGAAATATATTGGTTTAATTTTTTAAATTTCATAAATTGAATTTACGAATCAAAAGGTACGATTGTTTTTAATTTACCACACAAACTAAAATATGAAAATGAACTTTCATTTATTATAAATAATTTAAACATTACATAAAATATGGAAGCATGCGCTCACACTAATTTTCTTCTTTATTTATAAATATTTCTATTTGAGAAAATATTTTTTTAAATTTAATTTAAAATAATTGTGATGAGAAACACGCGCAAAGCACGTGATATTTTTCTATATATTCAAATAAAGCATACTCACATATTTGACCTTTCCTCTAGATGTCGAATCCGACTATGATTTTTCAATGAAAGGGTTTTCTCAACTCATGCCTTGCAGAATGACAAATCCACAGGATCTAAATTCACAAATCAGTCATATTGCAAATCACAATTTGCCAGCTCCAATAAAAAATCATCAACAGTTTGCATGTTTATTTATTTGAAGAGGAAACATTGCAGATGATCTAATAAAAGTAGAGATTAATTCTTCTTTTTTTTTGTTCAGAGAATATTAATATTAATAATTTAGTATTTATGGTAGTATAATTAATTAATTTCTATCTTAAAATATGAAAAGGTTATTTGGACTATAAGTATACTTGACCCTCAAGTTAAATAACTTATATAAAGACCCTTATGTATTTCTCTAATTTCAAATCATATCAATATAGTTTCTTTCTTATATTATTTCAGTATTGACTTCATCTTGTATTATGTTTATTGTTTATATTGTCATATAAATTCTAATATGGTATCAGATCTTGGGTTGGTGATGTGCGTATGTACAAAAAAACCGCATCAAGAATTAAGTGATGAGCGTATGCATAGTAGAACTAAATCACACGAATTAAGTGATAGACGTATGCACAACAAAATCTTATCACACAAAGGAATTAAATGATGAACGTATGCATAGCAGAACCACATCACGCGAATTAAGGCATATGCATAACGGAACCGCATCGATTGGTGTATTCATAGTAGAACCGCATCACATACTTTAAAAATAAATTAAAAACTAAAAAAATGAAAAATGCAGGGATATGTTGAGATAAATGTCCCATATCGGATATCAAGAAAAGTATGATCCAATTTATATACTTGAGGATTTCTCCAGTTATCACCAATTGGTTTTAAGTTAGATACTTCAACATGGTATCAAAGCCTATCATAGGGTCCTAGTCGCTTCTATTGTCGTCGTTGCTATTGGTCCTACCGTCCAAAACCCCAACTCTAATAAATATTGGATAATAGTTATGATTATTTTGGTATTTTTGAATTTTGCTCATTTGACTATTACCACTGATTACATGAATTCTTTTGCTTATTTTGGATACATCCGAAGATTTGTGGGACATACTATAGTTCCCAATTTATATTGCTTCATTAGTGGTTCGATATTGGTTAGATTATGTTTTCTAACAAGCGAAAAGTCGTTCCATAAGACTTTTAACTTGAGAGATATTTTATATAATATTAATACTAATATTCTTGTACTTATGTTATTAATTTTCTAGTATTTATGGTAGTAGAATTAATTAGTTTTCATCTTAGAATAAGAGGATGTTACTTAGACCACAAGTAGATATACTTGGTCCTCAAGTTAAATAGCCTATGTAAAGGCTTTTATGTATTTCTCTAATTTCAGATCATATCAATATAGTTTCGTTCTTATATTATTTCAGTATATAATTTTTTCTTGTATTATGTTTGTTATTTATATTTTCATATAAACTTTAATATTTTTGTTTTTTTAGAGGGAAGGGGGAGAGGGTAAAATAACATAAGTACAGTATAAAGTAGATTTAATCATTAAAAAAATTATTATTTCATTATTATTAATTAAAATGTAATTTTCTAAAACTGCGTGCATATATTTGGTTAAATGGTTTAAGTGGTGCATGACGAGCATATCTACTGAAAGCTCATGCAACAATAATATGCGAAAGAGAGAAATTTACAATTAAAATAAAAATAAAAGAATAATATTCCTTTCTAGACTGATGTCACTATTCTAATTTACAGGACATAGCGTCTTGCTTGTATATATTTTCTCAAATCATATTAAATTATAGACTAACAAAAATGTTGGAAAAATCAGAGTCTGGTGCGTCACATGCACACACGAAATATTAATATATAAGTTGAAATCATAACTTGACCTAAAAGTTTAAGTCAATAGGTGCCTCACAAATGAGTTCATTGCCTCATTAGTTCCCCCTCATTGAAACACTTCTCTTCGACCACCGCGGAATATCAATTATTGAATAGTCACTCTTGATGACATTGGGCACCAGAACTTCTTTAATATTTATTTTTTTCATCGAGAGTTACTTGCATTCATCAAGAATTGAACTTCTTTTTAACCACTGCGACAAGAATTCTCAAACTAGCTACTCTTTGAACCATCGAGAGTCTATGTGTGCACCCACTCTCGGAACCATCAAGAGCCTTAATTAGGTGCTTCCACAGAAAATTCCATCATATTATCACTTCTCTTCAACCACTGTGACGCAAATTCTCGAACTAGATATTCTTTGAACCATCGAGAGCCTGTGTAGGCACCCACTTTTGGAACCATCGAGAGTCTGTGTAGGCACCCACTTTTGGAACCATCAAAAGCCTTTATTAGGTGCTTCCATCAAAAATTCCATCTTATCATTGTGTATTCCCCTTTTTTTCTTTTTCTTTTTTTTTTTTTTGTGAAGAACTTCACCAATTCAAGAACTCCCGCACCATCGCGGCGTGACTTGAAGAGGTTCACCACTAGCCTAGCATCAGTCCACTGTAAATGTGATACCAGTTGTTAGAAAAAATCAGAAAGCCTGACACGGTACATTCGCACCTATAAAGCATTAATATACACGTTTGAGCCATAAGTTGACCTAAAAACTAAAATCAATAGATCTAGGCCCATTTATGTATATTAATTATTCTTTATTTATTTTTTTATCTAATATAGAACGTAATTAACTTGTAGTATCCCGACAAAAGATTCAATAAATAGGAAATACTAGTATATTTTGCATTAATACTATAATTTCAAGTTGCAAATTAGGCGTCAAACTTAAATGATATCCTATGATACTCCATGTATATAAATACCTCGTTACGATCGATACTGCGCTGATGTTCTATAAAAGTTGATACATTGGATCTTGCTGCAGGGAATTCCTTGATTTCCTTTCACCTTTTACCTTGGTTTCAAGTGCGTTAACAAAATGAATTTCTTCAATGGACAATAGAGCACCGGGGCTTAAAATATTTTCTAAAAGAGTAAATTTTATTTTACACCTCATAATTATTCAATGTTCAAATATATCAAATTATACTTTAGAGTTTACATTTTTATCTCAAAATACATCCTATTCAAAGAATATATATCAAATTTTTTTATATAGGAATAAAGGTGCTCTTGGCTCGACATCGTTTGTTCTATTCTGCTAGAACCCCTCTTTTTTGGGATTGTAAAGGAAATAGTACATGATGGAGCTCGAGTAGAAAGTATTGATTCATATTTTAGGGGCAAGAATCTAGGGTTAATGTCAATAAAGCGGAACAATTTCGTAAGTATATCATCAATATAAAAATTGAAAGGGTTCAATTCGGACAAATTTTCAATTCAAAAAGAAAATTTGTTCTCACATGATCTGTGCAATACATAAATAGTTTCTATTATCATGTGGAATTACCTATATATTTTGGCATTTTATAGATATGAAAATGGTGTTTCGATCTAGATGTACTCGGAATTGGGTTTTAGGTCAAATTATACTCGATCTGAAGTCAAGGGCCGAATTCCAACTTAATCAATTGTCTCTTAAGACAGCAAATTAAACCTAGTCCACTTAATGTGGGGTCTTTCTTAGATTTATGGGATACAATTTTAACAAACTCATTTAGTTTTCTGTAATTTGAGTGATTGTCCTCAGCCTCTTAATTGTAACCCTAATATTCTATAAATTCTTTATTTTTTTACTCATTACTCTAAAGTTTCATAGAGTCTATAATTTTTTTTTCCCTTTTTCCTTGAAATATTTCTTGTAGGATCATCATATCGTACATGTAGAGAGACATCAACTATTGTTTTAATTATTATGGTGGCTTTTCGACTTCAAATGCTATTCAAATCGATCCATTTTTATTTTTCCAAATATTTATGTTGTAGATTTTCAGTAAAAGTGAAAAGATATTACTACCTGAATACTGCCAGGATCCTAAAAAAAATTAGATCTTTACATAATACAACTTGATTATAATACTCTTTTAAAAGCGAATTTGATTATAACAGACATGCAATTTTTCCTGCCCACTGAAGGTGACATCCATCAACTGGAGCTTGGTCAAATTTATTTTATTACTTTTTCACATGTAAACTGGACTTTCAGAACCATGAATTTGAATTTAAAGCCTTCACGCCCGTAATCTTATGTGAGATTGATAATAGATACTACATCCAAAATCTTGCTCAACTCTTACAAATCATATTAAATTCCTTTCCACTTGCTGCAATCCCAATTTCTGTCCAGATTAAAAAATTTACTGCAGCAAACAGACAGCTGATACTATTAGACTGAAAACATTACCCTAAACGAAATAAAAATAAGGGTAAATTATAATTTATCACTTATGATTTCACCAAAATTATATGATCAAATCTCAACTTTAAAAGTCAACTATAAATCATCTCAGATTTTTAAAATTAGACAGATTCTATGTTTGACCCCAAATCATTATAACGCTGTTAACTTAAAACATAAAATAATTATTATGTCTTCACATGTATAATCGTTGACCACCCAGTTTGTTTCACTTTCACCACCGTTACCCACCAAAATTCACCAGCAAAATCAAGAACCCAAATACTACAACCACATAAATGACAGCCTTATTAGATTTAGACCTATTATGGATGTAATTCAACGCGTCCACAACATCATAAGCAATTTGCACCCTCCGAGTCCATCCCAGCTCTGTTAAAAAACGATGACGTGTATATAATATTCTCTATCGTCCCCGTCTCCTTGTATGCTTGCAATACATTCTTCAGACCTCCAACATTAATCTATCATTCCAATCAAATTAATTCAATATTAGGTTTTTATTCGATAAAAAATACTGTAGGATCCAATAACTGTTCTTTTAAAAAATCAATTGGTTAAAAATACTTAACGGATTGTGTATCTTCTTTCTTTTTTCTACAACTAAAATGAAATGGGAGGGAGTTGAGCTCACGGAGAAGAATTTGGAAGGATCTGGAAGCAAAGGCTCGACGATGGCAGCAGTGTGAAGGATGATTTGGCAGCCGGAGCATGCGAGTAGGAGTGACCGGTAGTTGGTAACATCGCCGTAGGCGAAGTCCAAAGCTCCATCGTGGGGAAGGGAGGAGAGGTCGCTAGTTGGGCGGACGAACGCCCGAACGGAGTGGCCCTGCGCGAGCAAGGCGTGGCAGTAACCGAAAGCACCGGTCACCAACACCTTCATCCTTTCTCTCTCTAAAATGAAGTCAACGTGCAAACCCCTTTCCCCTGCCGTTTCGTTAAAAACACATGCTCATAATCTCCAATTAGTACCTTGAGTTGTAATAGGTTTAAATTGCGTATATGGGAAAATCAGATCTGTTGGTGCGAGTTCATTTGCAAAGAATATACTCTGATTATCAGCACCAGCGCTGGCATATTTAGTAGCGCCGTGGCTTTGCAATTGGTTATTGATTTTAAAAGCTTCAAAATTTATGCTGTCCTCATTAAGTTAGTAGGGAGGTAGTCGGATTGCACTAGGCGGAGGCCTTGGAGGATGAAGCCGCACTGGCTGGCGACGTTGCCGGCTGCCGGTTTGGAGCCGGCCGTGAGGCGGCTGAGAACGGTGCCGTTTCTGGTGGATTGCGATGAGGAGAGAGAAGAAAGTGGGAGCAGTTAAAGACATTTTAAGTGTTTTTATTACAATTGAGAATGAAGCTGAGACAATACATTTGTTTTTTGGCGATTGTATTATTATTAAAGTTGACGAAAATGAAAGAGTTTATTTGATTTTAAAAATATGGGATGGTTTAGAATTGACTTTTAGACTTGAGGTGGGACGATGTAATTTTGGTGAAATCATAGATGATAATTTGTAACTTATCCTAAAAATAAATATAAAATAAAATAAAAACTCATTATTCTCAATTTGTAAAATTTTAAAATTTTAAATTAATGTAAATTTGTTCAAATATTGAAATCAAAAAATAATACATAGTAATACTTTTAATTAATTTGCAATAATTACAATAATTCATACTAAATAAAATAAATTCATACAAATTTGAAATGTTAAATTTCATAAATTGATTGAAAAGTTTATCAAGCGTTTCTAATTTTGAAAGAACCTCTTATGACTCCATCAAGTCTTACAAGAAGGTTCATCTCGACTACATCAAAGTTCCACTTGTATTCCTACCAAGTTATCAAATTGGATCATCTCTATGTCTTACCCAACCTTCAACATGACTGCCAATGAGGTCGATCAAAGTTTCACTTGCATTCCTACCAAATTATCAAATTGGATCATCTCTATCTCTGTCTTACCCAACCTTCAACATGACTAACAATGAGGTCTTAACTCAGTGATTAAAATTGAAATTTTAATAATTTTTTTATAAATGGTCTCAAAGTTTGAGTCTCTCACATGCATTGTGCAGAGTTTTTTATTTATCAAGCAAAATTTTTATTTTTCTGTATTATGAATTTAATAGTATGAAATTTTATCCTCTTATCTAATAAAATTTTTGGCCCATTAAATTATGATATTCATTGTGAGATTTGAACCACTAAATATAAATATATATATATATATATATATATATATATATATATATATATATATATATCTTCAACATGACTCGTAGTCCATTCACACAAACATTTTGAAAACCCATACATCTGCCCAAAAATTCAGAAAAGAAACGAACTGACTTCTTTTTTCCAAAACAAATATAGGTCGTTTTCCTCAAATCGACTTCCTTTTTTTACTGTTAAAGATTTACAAAAAAAAATTATGTCGTAGATGTACATTTTTCTTTCACTATAATTTGGGACACTCATAGAATTAATAAGCTGGACACATTAATTTTCTGATACATTAACAGAGATTTAGGATCATCTTTAATTAATTGTCTTTATTAATTAATTACCAATTATTTGATTTACAAAAATCACCATCTTAGAAAATATTATAGTTTTCCAAGTCCAATCATTTCCTTACTCAAGATGAAAGAAAAATACTAATTTCTAAACAACACATGCAAAAAGTAAACAAGACCAATAGGTCGATCTCATATGATAAAAGAAAAACACATACATTAAATTAATTTAAAAAAAAAAAAACAATTCAACCTTCTCTTTGAAATCATAAACAGCCAAAATAACAAAATGACTCATAAACCCCTCCTCTCTTCATTCTGATCATGATCTCTCTCTCAAAGACCAAAAACTAGACTGGACCACAAAGCATCAATGCCAAAGTCATCATTTGGGTCCATGCTCATCCTCTGGCTAGACGACTGTTGTCCCCGCATTGCATTAGCATGCAACTTCCCATAATCGAACATCGGCCTCTGTTCCTCCACTTGCATCACCCCTTTCCCCTTATTCCCACCGCCACTAGCCGCCACAGCTGCTGGCGGCACCGCCACTTGCTCGTTCAGACTCTCCCTTTTCTTAATCTCCCTGTTAATCTCCTCCAACTTCCGATCAACCTTCCCCCGCAAGTAATTCACCTCAGGCAACATCAAATGCTGCACCTCTCTTTCCCCATTCATACACTGGTACATAACCTCTGCCATCTCTTTCTCCCTATTCTCCCCTAGTTGTTTCTCCAGATGCTTAGTAGTCTTATCGATCCTTTTTCTGATTGACCCTTCTTGGTTCATCATGTTTCTGGTTTTCTCCATTTCAGGAAAACTCTCAAACTTGGACAACACGCAATGGGTTTCCAATTTGTTGGGCCACACCTCGGGCTGCTCATTGTTCTGGTTATATATGATCGCGCAGCTTTCTACACCGCACAGAGTACTTAACTCACTGGCTTTCTTCATTAACCCCTTCTTTCTTTTTCTGAAAGTGGTTTTTCTTGATGTGTCGTTAGTAATGTATGCTAGCTTGACTTTGCCTCTAGTCATGGCTAAAATTAGGTTAGGACCAAAGAGTAGTGAACAAGAAGAATAGAGAAGCAGATAACTAATTTATTTGTGCGTGCGTCTCATAGTTCAATAGATGTGTGGTTATATAGACAAGTAAGGAAGGAGCTAGAAGATTATTTTTTATGAGGACAATAAATGTTTAGATGTATGATTATAAATACAAAATCTAAAATTAATTATATGAACTAAAATGATTTATCTTAGACAATTTAGTTGCGACTTGTGTGACGACTAAACACAATTAATAATTAACATTAAATTTATGATTTATCTAATCACTTAATATAATTGTAAAAAATCATAAAATATAGCATAACTCTTATGGGGAAAAGGTAAATTAATAGGGAGCAATGACAGTGAATGGAGCTACCATCTATAGAGTCAATTACTTATCACATTATATGGGCATGATTAATTTAGTAATTTAAAGGAAAAAACATATTAATGATATGGTACCAATGAATTATTTTCTTTTTCTTTATATCAATGTTGTTCTTCTGTAAAGGCATAATGGCGTATCATTACTTTTGTGGTTATGAAAAAGATCAAATCATATGTGTGAACTCCTATTTAACTTAGAATTTTTCATAACTAGAAAAAAATAAAACTAAAACAATTACCTAATGAAGAGTTGCATATAACAAAATATATTCTCTTAATTGATAATTATTATAGAACAATAAGAATAGATTCGTAAGCTTAGTCTTGGATCTTATAGACAATAATATCTACAAAATGGAATTCAAATCTTCTGTTTCGTTTTCTATTTCATCATCTATTCCATTATAATTTAATGATTATCTATATTTATTTATTTTATTTAATATATAATAAATTTTTTAAGCAATATACAGATAATCATTGGATTAAAATGTAACAAAGAATGGAAGAGAACATCTAAATTCTACAAATGGGATCCATATCCAACATTTTGAAGAGGCGCTCCAACTCAAACGGACCGAAACGATAAGCTGGTATACTTCTGGATCAAATTAGCTAAAGTATGAAATGAATTTCGAAGTCCCACATTAAGAAATTTATAATGATAAAAGTAGAATGTTTATAATGAATATATTATGGTAATAGGTTCTATTTTAAAATTTATAAATATTATAGAATGTTATCCCTAATATATATAATGATTATTTAATTATATCAACGATGCAAGTGTGAAATTATAATATTTACCTTAGGATCGTTAAATCAGTTTATACTACTGCAATTGAAAATGAAATCATTTTGTGAATTAATTTTTTTTTTTGAATAACGTACATTATAATTTTGTGTAATGATGAGTAATATTCTGATAAGCTAAGGAATTAGAGAAATGAAAGTATTAGAGCTAGAAAGTAGCGCAAAATATTTTCATTCTATCAACAATTCTGATAAGGCAAATAAGTGAATATTTAAAGTATAATGTAGATAGATTTTGAATTTAATGCAAACACTAGGACAATTATGTCTCCAACTAATTTTTAAGAAAATAATATTAATTATCATATTACAAAAAAATTCAAATATTCTCTAACAAAAATATGACGGGTCACATGCCTCGTCATCAAATTGAACATAATAAAGACCTATAGAAATTTTAGTACGTACTTGTAGTTCCATGCAGTGTGCGCGTGCAACTTTTTTTGCAATTTTCAAAAAATTAAATATAATTTGAAGTATCAACCAATGGGTGAGACTTGAAAGAACAAAAATGAATTCGTGAGGGTTTAATTATTGAACTGCTTTTCAATAGTATGTTTCGAATTGGATAAGATAATGGAGATATGATTCTAGGTTAGAGAAATTCAAAAACGAATTGATCTTATCCCTGGTCATAATTTATATGAAATTTTTAAAACTATTAATAGAAAATTGATTGCAATAACCAAAGCTGTTAGAAAGAGAATTCGGGATGAAAACTGAGGGAGAGGAAAGCTCCTTTATTGAATTGAAGGATGATGCATTTATGTATTTATTATTATTTATTATTTATTTTAAATTTTCATTCTACTTTGATATTATATTTACATTTTACACCATTTATTAAAACAAAGTCTCATGTAAAAATTTAGAAATATTAATCATATACTTTTATTTCATATTTATTTTTATAATAATAAATATTTAATTTATTGATTTACATGACAATTTAGTTATTAGATATTTTTAAAAATATTATGTTATTTATATTATTATAAATAACAATTAAATTTATTTTACATAACAGAAATTTAAGATAATTTATTTGTATATCTCCAATTAGAAAGAACGGATGAAATATAAATTTTTACTTATAAAGTTTTTGACTCTTGCTAATCTCTCTGGTAATAAATTCAATTTCGGCTTAATTTACTTCTCAGGACTTTACCACAAAAAAAAAAAAAAAACAAAAAATTAAAAAAAAAACAAAACAAAACGGTACACACACTAAACCGAACAGAAAAATCGATATCGAAATTGCCCCGAACAAATAATGAAATTTATTATACGATTAAGTTGAGTACCAGAACGCGAACCAAAAATTTAGTTTGGTTGGATACCGATTCAAATTTTTAAAAATAAATAGTCCTAATTACTAGTGTTTAAATTCATGATAAAATGTTTGTTTAAAGTTAAATTATTATCCCGCACAAGACTCTGATGGATTAGATATCGATATAATATTTAAATTGAATTTTATTGTTACGTATAATTATTAGTTACTTAAAGAAAATAATTAAATATTTTTCAAAAATTTAAATTTATATATTCTTATATTAAGATAATAGTTTAAGCTTGTAAAGTTAGATTGAGAGATTATTATATAAATCAAATTCTTAAAAGCAAAGAGAGGTTGAAACGTGTAAAGGAAAGGGCGAAAGCGGGTGAGCCCGTGGCATTGCCACAGAGATACGTGGGACTTTGTGTACTCCTCTTTCTAACCTCTTTCCTCCTATAAGGACACGTGCGTACTATCTATATTAATATATAAAAATTATAACAAATAGAATTTTTTTTTAAATTCTAATAATTTTGAATTTAATTTAATTATTTTAAAACGGATAATAATTTATAATTATTAAAAATATATATAAAATAGTTCACTAATTTACAACTATTAAAAATTAATATTATTAATATCTAAAAATTATAACTCACATAATTAATTGAAAATAAAAATATTTAAAATATAAATTTAATATCGAAAGAAAAAAAATTGACCATGTCAAGTAATAGCAAATTGACCATATCAAGTAATATCAAGTAATAGCATTCCATCAATTAAAAATAAATTATTATCTTTATAATTTAAAGTATTAAGGTCAAACTAAAAAATGAACTAAAATTAAACTAATAACAAATTTAAAATCTTTTAAGTTTTAGATCTAAAATAATTTTATTTATAATACATATTTTTAATATTTTGATTATAATGAAGCCCAACAAACAATTACTCTCACAATTTTGAAATTTATTTAAATTAAAATCTCAATTCAATAAATATGTTACTAAAATCTTTAAATAATTATATTCTTATTTAATAATTTATAAATTATTATATTTTAAAGTCAATTCAACTTTGGATATTAGTCATTTATAAGTTTATTAAATATCAATAGCCATAATTTAATAAATATATTAATTCCTTCAAATTTTGTAAGATGTTGATACATGCACACCTTAAACGCATTAAGAAATTTTATAATATCATATAATTTAATAATATATCATCTAAAATACTAAGATAATGTCTAATTATGAATTTATAGTGTGCATATATCACCACAAATTTTAAAATATTATATAGTCAAAAGAACTAGAAAATACTCATTATTTTATATAAAAATATTAATTAATTAGATAATTTAAAGGCTTATTTTTTATACTTTCAAATTTAATATTTTATGTCTTAGACCTTTTATCAATTTATTTTCATAGGGTGAACTTGATTTATTTTTATTATTAACAATAGTAGTGAT